>CAUYRH010033537.1:0-19231 GCA_963574655.1 Perodicticus potto | reverse complement strand
CAAACTTGCAGGTAGAGAATATATACAGTTTTGTACAGTTTTATGCCTGGCAGGAGAGTGCCATGGCACCCTAGTAGAGGAAGGAGGTCCGGTTTTTAGAGGGTCTCTCCCATGGGATAGAGTGGGAGGACGTCTGAACTCTGCTTGCTTGTTTTTATGGAGGTATGGAGTATACTGTGAGCCATTCTCATGGGGGGAGGGGAATCCTGTTGGCTTGGTGATGTGCTCTATACCTTTTATTTGTGTCCTTGGGGTTGCAGGTCGCCCCAGCAGGGTCTATGTGCGCATCAACCTTCTCTTTTGGCTCAGATCCAAACCATCAGCTTTCTCACTAAATTTCTGTCCTTCAACTCTCCTTCTGGACGGGAGCCTCTGCAGAAAGCTGGCTACAGACCGCCATCTTGGCTCTTCCTCCTTAAATATTATTTTTTGAAGGGTAGGGCACCTGATCCTTGGAAAATCTGCTGAATATAATAGACTATCTGCTGAAAAGATTCTCTCAAAATAAAATTCCTGCATATATTTTTAGGAAATTTGCAGACCCAACCTGAATCCAACCTGAGAATCTCAGAAGATTAGAGATTTTTCTATTTAATAAGAGTAGAAAAATATTCTGAAAAGCACCGCCTCTAAATTTTTACTTTTCTGAATATAAGAACTAGAAAGGCTAACACATCCCCCCCCACCAAGGACTTTTAAAATATGCTTTTGAAAAAGATCCTTTGAAGTTACTCTCAGCGAAATTTATTTTAAGTCAGTGTTACCAATGATTTTTTTCTTTCTGTTCTAATGAACAAGTGAACTTCTAAAAATTTCCCTTATAATAATGATCATGAGAAGTAACATGGATGTATGGCTGTGTGCAGGTTGGCTGTTCCTTTTCCTTTGGACTTTCCAAGGTGTTCGTCACTGAGAAAGTGAAGTAAGTTCAACAGTCACCAATTTTCTTTCTGACATGTAACAGCTCAGGTGATACACATTATGCTTCCCTTGTTAAGTATTTTGTGACAGTTAATTTTATTCACCAACTAGACTGGTCACCAGCTATCTAGGTATTTTTTGAAACACCATTTGGGATGTTTCTGTGAGGGTGTATTGGGATGAGATCAACATTTAAATTGTCAGAATGAGTGAAGCAGACTGCCCTCCTTCATGTGAATAGGTCTCATACAGTCCACTGAAGACTTGGCAGGAACACAAAGTTAACTCTTCTCTGAGTAAAAGAGAATTATTACTGCCTGACTGTATTTGTTGTTGGTTTTTTTTTTTTTTTTTTTGTAGAGACAGAGTCTCACTCTGTCGCCCTCCATAGAGTGCTGTGGAGTCACAGCTCACAGCAACCTCCACCTCTTAGGCTTGAGCGATTCTCTTGCCTCAGTCTCCCAGGTAGCTGGGATTACAGGCACCCGTCACACTGCCCAGCTGATTTTTGATGCAGTTCAGCCTGTATTTGAATGAGACATTGGCTGTTTTCTTGACTTCAGATTCAAACTGATGCATTGGTTAATCCCAGCTCTTGAGCCTGTTGGGATTTGGACTGGAAATGCACTATTGCCCTTCTTTGTTCTCAGTTCATCAGAGCCAGGATGAAATACACCATCAGCTCTACGCTCTCTGGATCTCCAACATGCAAACTCATCAGGTGGAGCTCAGGACATGTCAGACTCCATAATTATGTGAGCTAATAATACAGAATAAATTTCTTCTTATCTATCTGTCATCTATCTATCTAATCTACCTTTTATCTATCTATCTATCATCATCTATCTATCTACTATCTCAATCTATTATCTATCATCCATGTCTATCTATCTATCATCTATCATCTGTCAATCATCTATTGATTTATCTACTGTGTCTATTATCTATCATCCATCTCTATCTATCAAGCTATGCATCTATCTTTCTACATCTATTTATCTCCTATTGATTCTGTTCCTTTGGAGAGTACCACTAATACATGTATTTTGGGAAGAGGACATTTAAGAAGATAAAGAAAAAAATAATTTGTAGTCAGTTTCTTTCTTTCATATTTCAGGTTAATTTGAGGGTACAGATGATTAGGTTACATTATTTGCTTTTATAAGGTATATTCCTAGTTCTAGTTGTGACTTTCACCCAGGAAGTGTGCCATTTACCCATTACATGGGAATATACCAAACCCTTCATCCCTTCCCCTGTTGAATATAATTGATTTTTTTCCTCTCATGTGTGCAACTTGATACTAATCTACAAGTTTTAACTTAGTGTTGAGTATATGGGATGCTTGATTTTCCATTCTTGTGGCACTTTACTTAGGAGTGTAAGTGATTTTCCAAATCCATCCAAGTTGTAACAAAAGATACAAAGTCTGCATCTTTTTATGACCAAATGTCTCATAATTAGTATGAATAAAATTTAAAATTCTGGAGAGAAATAACATTGGAACGGGTTATGGATAAAAGGGGAAGCATATTTATAGTGTCCTATCATTTCTTCTTTCTATGCTATTTTTACTAAGTTTTCTCTAAATTCTTAGGGTTCCTGTACTTCCTTGTAGGAATTTTAACCTTCTTTTAAAGTGCAGAGAAAAAGAGGCTATTCACTTCTCAGGAGTTTACATTATTGCATTTTTAGGATTTTTTGTCACTTTAGACATGTTTCAGGTAGAGGGGATCCTTTCCTTCTAAGGGATAACTCTTTCCTGGTGGTATTTTCAAGGGTGCTGTCAGCGTCTGTGGTTGTTTGGGTGTTGTGGTGATGAGGACTTGGATTCTGTCAAGAGAACAAGAAGATATTTCATTTGATCTCTATGTCACTCTCCATACCCTACATTCTTATTTAAAGGATCATATTCCAGAGAAGAGTAATACATTCTCCAGATAGCTTGCAATTTTCTGACACCTTGACTATTAGCTGGATGTTACTAGAGTCTTATGAATAATATGACATTCATACCTATAATAACTTGTCACACCCCAAAACATACATATACAGAAAAAAGGCAGATATGTTAAAGAAAATCCAAGAAACAGCCTCTTTTTTTATCCCAATTATTAGTCTAGTACCCCAAACCATGAGTTCAGGGGCCCCAACTTCCTGACTTTCAACAGTTACTATTCTCTTCTCTTGACTGGCTTCCTGGACTTGTGCTATTTCTTAGATTATTTTTTCAATGAGAAATATCTAAGATCTGAGTACCTATTTCTCAATCTGTGAGTCAGCACTCTCTTCTATTTATTTTGAGCTGATCAACATCTTCATGAGCATCAGCTGGCAATCAGTTCTTGATTGTCTGCAATAAATACTCCAAGAAGTTATTTTACCCAGGTCAATATTCAGGTACTCTGACATTAATATTGGTTTGTTTCACAAAAGATATTAAATCCTACTTGCATAGCATCTTGAAGAGGGTTTTCTTCTCCCTGTCTACTCAAATCCTTTTACCCCCATTTACATTCCTGTTACCACAATAATAATGTTCCTCAATTCTCCACTGCCTTCCCTGATAGCATTTCCTATATAAGAAACTTCTTAATAGATATTGAACAAGGATGACAAATTCACTGATAACTTTGTGGTCATCTTTGAACTATTACTTCTGAATTTCCTGCATTATGGAGCTAAAATAAAGGCTGTGATGCAAGCTTAGAAGAAAAATTACAAATAAGAACCTTGTTTCCAAGGCTGGGCGCAGCAGTTCATGCCTGTAATCTTAGTGCACTGGAAGGCTGAGATGGGAGGATTGGTTGAACTCAGGAGTTCAAAACAAACCTGAGCAAGATTGAGACCCCATTTCTGCTAAAAATAGAAAAATTAACCAGCTGGGTAAGATGGTGGATGCCTGTAGTCCCAGCTACTCAGGAATCTAAGGCAGGAAGATTGCTTGAGTTCAGGAATTTAAGGTTGCTGTGAGTTGAGCTGACACTACCCACAGCACTCCAGCCTGGGCAATAGCATGAGATTCTATCTAAAAAAGAAAAAATATCTCCGATTGTATGGGAAGCCCGCACACTGTACTCCAAGCTTGAATCATTGTACACAGTTATGACTCAATAAAAAATAATTAAAAAAAAAAAAAAAAAGAACAAGCACCTCCTTGTGTGTTTCCTATTGCAGTACGAAAGCCCTCCTTATGAAAGTAGACACTAAATTGTATTCTGCTAGAGCCAAATGTATTTCCTGCTAACATCGTGGAGGGATATTAGATTACTACAGCAAAAGTATTTATTTTTTGTCTTATGTTCTGAAAGTCCTGCTATTCTTTCTTAATATTCTCATATCTAACAGTCTTATTTCATTTCCTTTGACATTATCTTAGTTTAATGTCTCATAACCCTGAGACATCATAAACCATTTATACTTTTTCTTCGGTGTCTAATCCCTCTGGCCTTAACTATAGGCTTTCCTTTCATCATGATTATTGTCCTTAGATTGTTTATCTAATTTCCAAATTTGAGACCCCAAAATAGCTTCTAATTGCCTAGTAAAGGATCTACACAGTCTGGTGTTCAGTGCCACTCACAAGGACTTTCATCTTTGCCTTTTCTCATGCTGGCCTTCTGTGTCAATCCCCAGGACCAAGCAGGTTCATCAGTTCACCGACCCAACAGACAACTCCTGGTGAGTTCCAGCTTCTGTACATAACTCATATGCATGAGTTATGGGTACCCATGACTAGAAAGTTCTATTTTTTTCTACTTATATCTAATTCATCATCCATGTCTTAACTCAAATTTTCAATTTTTTTTCACTATTAAGCCTTCCTTAGCAATCTCAAAGAATTTTCCTCCTCTTATCTTTAGCCACATTTATTACTTGCATTAATCATTTTTGCACAACTTAATCATTAGTGATCCCACTTATTTGTTCCTATGTATTTCTTGTTTACTTAGATGCATAGTAAGTCCCAAAAAGCAGTAAGGATAATCTCCCTATAAGACATATCTGATTATATTCTTCTCCTAACTGTAACTCTCCAGTAGATTCCTCTCATGGCTAGAATAAAGTTCCCTCACTTATAAGGCCCTTCACTACTTAGTTCATGTCTACCTCTCTAGCTTCATTTATAAGCACATTTGTATCTACTTTATTGCTTTTAGATTCTTGTCTCCATCTCCACAAATAATCAACCATAAAATCCTGGCATTTCTACCTTATATATCTTAAGAATCTGCTTATTTTCTCCATGCCTGTTGCTACTCATCTAGGATATAGCAACATGCATAATCTTGTAGAGTAGGGTCTTACCTTCTTTTTATCCTGATTGATTTTCTAAAAATAAAACACTGAGTTTGATGTGTCACTGAGTTATCCACACAACATTCAGAGGATGAATTTGGATATGCATATCTCAGGTTAAGAAAATTGTAATCATTATCAAATTGGTACTTATAGGGATAGACGACAGAAGCAATACCTCACATTTAATCAATGGAATAGAAAAAAGAAGCAGCCAGAGGAAGGAAGAAAACCTGATCTAGTGGAGTATCAGGACTACCAAGAACAGGAGGTAATATAAAAGTGGGGTTTTCAATGCAAAATCCTGAAAGCAGATCCAGTGCAGATAAGGACTGAGAGGCAATGTATTCTCACACTGATGAAGATAAACAGGACTTCTTTTTTGTGCATTTACTCTATGCCAGACACTTGACCCATAAGAGTTCATTTAAGTTTTCAAATCTAGTGAGACAAGTTGTTCCCTGTGAAGGAGATAAGTGAGAAGCTCTAGGAGATATAAAATCAAAGTGGATTTTTTTTTATTTTGTTTTATATTTTTTCCCTGATTTTGAGGAAACTTAAGTAAGTATTAATGACAATTAGTAGGTGTGATGGTCTGAATGAATGTTTGTGCCCATCCACCAAAACTCATATATTAAAACATAATCACCAATGTGGTGCTATTAAGAGGTGAGGATATTAGGAGGGACAGAAAACCTTCAAGAATGCTTTGCTTCTTTTATCTTGGGAAGATACAACAACAAGGTACCATTCTATTATCTAGGAATTTGGCCCTCATCAGACAATAAATCTACCAACATCTTGATCTTGGACCCCCCCAGCTTCCAGAACTGTGAGAAATAAATATATGTTGTTGATAAGCTACCCACATTATGGTGTTTTGTTACAGCAGCTCAAACAGATTAAGACAAAATTTATACCAAGAATTGGAGTGTTTCTGTAACAAATACCTAAAATGTAGAAATGGTTTTAGAACTGGATAATGCTTATATATTGCAACAATTTTCCGGTACATGCTAGAAAAAATTCTACAGTGTCATTAATGGACCATAAAGGATGACTCAAAAAAGGCTCAAAATAAGAAGAGGGTTGTAAAGAAAGCCCCAGTCTTCTTAGAGAATATCTGAGCAGTCATGAATAGAATGTTGGCAGAAATATGAACAGTAAAAGCCACTTTGATGAGGTCCCAGATAGAAAGTAGAAACATCATTGAAAACTAGACGGAAATTGATTCTTGTTGCAAAGTGGCAAAGACTTTGGCTGAGGGTGTTCATGTCCTATCCTGTAGAGGGTAGAAATTATGAGTGATGAGATAAGATATTTTTTGTCTGAAGAAATTTCTGAACAAAGTGGTGAAGTTGCAACATGATTTCTCTCAAATACTTGTAAAATGTGAGAAAGGAGAAACAATCTTAAAATGGAATTTTTCATCAAAAGGGAAATAGACCTTAAATATTTGAAAAATGATCAGTCTTTCTCTGCTGCAAAAAATGAGAATGCGTGTTTGGGAGAATACATCTGACCCAGTGACCCTTTGATAAGAAAATTAATGGAGATTGACCAGGTATTATTCATCAATACCAATGGAAAAATAACCCAGAAGTTATTTCTGAGATTATCAGGGCTACCCTTATCACAGGGCCAGAGTACAAAAACCTTAGAGCAGAACAATTTCAAATAGGAAGCATTTGTATGACCCTGTCAGTGCTCACTGCCCAGTGACAATTTTGGGCTCTTTCCTCTGAATTCCAGTGTAATTCTTGATTTTACTCGGTCTCCAGCAGGCCAAGGTATAGGACACAGGTGGCAAACCCTGGCAGTCTCCATGTAGTGCCATTTCTGCTGGTTCGCAGTGTGCATGTGCCATGTGATTGATGGGAGTGTGACTACCTCCACCTAAATCTACATTATGAAAAATGTAGCCACCCAGGTAATGGATATGAAACCCAGGCAGAGGGTCATTACAAGGAGAGCCAACTATGGAGAGCCTCAATAGAGCAAAGCCTACTGCAGCCATGAAGGTGGGGATGGCCTCCCCCAGTCACAGAGCTGTAGAACTACAAGTTTGCAAACCCAGATTGAGAGAATGCAGGCATGTGCATGCAATCTATGAGAAATGTGATGTGGGGTGTGTCCAGCAAAGCTGTGGGAGTAGGGCCACTAGGCGTCTTGGGTGTCCCTGGTCTAGAAAAATTGTGGAGGAAGCAGGGCCTCTTCCCTAATAATCCTAGGGCCAAAGCCTTGAGTCAAAAAGTTTTCTCAAGGCTTATGATTTTTTACTTTCTCAGGACCTCTTATTCCCTTCTTATTCCCTATTTCTTCCTTTAGGAATGGGAATGTTTATGCTATGCCTGTCCCACCTTCGTACTTTTGACACTTTTAAGGTATAATTTCACTGGTTCACAACTGGAGGGCAATTTACCTCATTATGAATTGTTTCTTAAGTCTCACCCATATCTTATTTTGATACTTAGAAAAAACTTTGTACTTAAACTTTAAAGTTGTTGCTGTAATGAGTAAGGCTTTGGGTCTATCAGAACAGAATGAAATGACCATATTTTGCTTGTGAGAAAAGTATGAACTTTGGGAAGCCAGGGGTGGAATATTATGATATGAATGTTTGTGTTTCCTCAAAATTCTTATGCTGAAACCTAATCACCAATGCGATAATAATAGGAAGTGGGCTTTTTGGAAGTGTTTAGATTGTAAGAGCAGAGTTCCGATGGAAAGGAGTCGTTGTTATGTTCAAAGAATCTAATAATTTGCTTCTTTATCTTCTCGACACAAATGTCATTCAGCATAAGGTTTAGTTTCCATGACTTTGTGTGGAGATGTGAGTTTTTGCTGGAGTTGAATTCCATCTTTATTTCCTTGTGGTCTAAAAAGATATAGGATATACTAATGAATGGGACTAATGCCCTTACAAAATGGGTCCCAGAGAGCTGCCTTTCATCATGTAAAGACACAGTGAGAAGACATTACCTGTGAAATAGAAATTGAGCCCTTAAACAGATACCAACCCTGCTGGTGTCTTGATCTTGGACTTCCCAACCTCCAGAGCTATGAGAAATAATAGCCACCAAATCTATGGCATTTTGTCACAGCATCCCAAGTGAACTAAGACAGTAGGACATGTGAAGAATCAGGAGCCACAGGGTAAACTGATGGCAAAGAGAATAATTTCAGCTAAGAAGGCAGAAGGCAATGAATGCACAGCCCCCATGGAGCAATGACGTTTAGCAGCAGAAGGACCAAAATACACTAATTATTATCTGGGCAGTGAATGGATGAATGCATGGGGCTGCTTGGAAATTGACCAACAGAAAAATGATGCCATTTCTTCTATGGGCTCCATGATAAATGCAAGGGGTGTTCTCATTGGTTGAGAGTCAAACAGAAGATGGCAGAGTCAGGTATGAGAGGTGGTGAAGCAGTTGCTGAATCTGGAATCGGAAGATCTGAGTTCAACTCTCCATCTTTGATGATTTTTCTTACAATCTCTGAACTGTTCTCTTAGTTACTCACCCAGGTTGAGAGGCTTCTAGCTCACAACTTAGAAAGAATGTCGTCATGGTAACCCAGAACCTGCCACATAGTAGGCATTCCAAAAAATTATACTTAAATCTGAATCTACATTGCCCTCTACCTTGCCTGCTTAGCTTATTGAATTAGAAGTCAGTAATGCACTGTTTCAAAGCTTTCTGGCAATAACCATTGCAAGGATAAAAAGAAAAAAACAAGAAAAGGAAAAGCTTCAGTAAGTAAGTATACAGTGCTATTCTCCGCAGAGGGGAAGGGAGCTCTGACTTAGCACGCACTGTGCTGGCTTGCCATTCAAAAGGAGAAAGTTTTTGGCAAGGAAGTGCTATTTTCAGAGACAAGATTAGGCTCATTTGGGGCAGGAGCTGAGCTTCTTCAGTCCCAGCACCTCTGAAGATTAGGTTAAAAGGTAAGAAGGAATGACTCAGAAAAATTGCATTGCTTTACTGTGAACTTTAAGATCTTTTAGCCCAGGAGTTTTATAAGCAGTGATAGATAGTTATGGAAAGAGAAAAAGCACAAACCGCGGGGAAAAGGACTGTGATGCCTGACTGAATTCTACAGAAAGAAACTTGGACAGCTTTGTTATTTTTTTTCCCTACCTCCTCACTTCCACAGGAATATGTTGAATATATCCTCATATCTCAGTTGCTGAAAAAAAAATTTTCCCTGTTCACTTTAACTACGTACTCATATGCCTTCTATGAAGCAGATTTTAGAAATCTCATTTTCAAAACCAGGTACATGAAAGTAAAGCTCTATATGCACATGTTATATTCAATTGTCATATTGTATTGGGGAAAAAACATCCCACAACGATGTCTCTGAGCCAGAACCCTATGCCTTACCTTTCACTACTAACCACGCAAACTTTGAAAAATATTTATTGATTCTTCATTGAATTTTTAGCTCGATGTTGAGGTATTTAAAAATTGCAGAAGAAATAAAATTAGACAGTTCATAGACTTAGGAGTTCACAATCTACTTGAATAAAAAAGGCACGGTTCAACTGAGCGCTTGATAAGACATAATGAATGATCGTAGACATTTAAGCACTATTTGTACTTACTGTTTTCACTACCTTACTTTTTTTCTCTCCTGCATCTGCTCACCTAGGTCCCATAGTCAGAGATCTGACTTTTTCTTGCCTTCCACATCTAATCAGTTGCTAAACCCTATGATTTCTATCCTGAAATATCTCTAGAATATGTACATTTATCTCTGGTGTCTACTGCTATCATTCTACTGAGGCCTGGGAAGTCTATCATCTGCTCTTACCTGGCATATAGCATCAGTTTCATACTGGTTCTCTGACTTCCGGATAAACTTTTTGCTGATATATTCACCATAATGAAGCAGAGTGATCTTTCTAAATGCCAAATTTAACAATGTCTTCAATTTCACACATACCACATTTTTTGCACTTCTTTTCCTCATGCCTGTTTAAACCAGCCTGTTTAAAATTGCTGTGTGTTTCACCCTTACTCTCAAGAGGGAGCCTGGACTCATTGTGGCTGTAAGCTACTTGATGCTCTGGCTTTGCTTTGAACCCCAGAAATTTTCTACAGCAATTCTTCAAATAATATACAATATGGGGCCCCTGTCTCCCTTACTGCTTCTCCTCTACTTATGCCCTTCCCTCACCCTTGCCTTCATCATAATCCACTTATCATCTTCATTTTTGCAAAGTCTGGTACCATTACCTTGCATTTAAATTGTTTTGACCTCAGCCATAAAAATCACCCGTTTATTATACTTGTTTATTCTATTGTTTTCCTCTATATACATAGAGCTCAGTTTGACTTGTTGGTTATTTTATCATTAGAGCCTAAATCAGTACTTGGTGTTAAGTAAGTGGTCAAGTAACTAGTTATTAAGAGAATAAATGTGGGACTGGATAAAGGCAAAGATAAAGGTCTGTAGAACAAGGGTAACTCTAATCCATAAACCAACAAGAAAGAATTGAAGTTGATCGGAGTGTGGGAGAACCATAGGGAACATTTCACTATCTGGAAAACCATATGAAGAAAATAAGATACCATTATAATAAAGGCACATCCCCCACTTGATGGCAACATTAAATGTATGTTGGAAATACTGAGAAACCAGGAAATTTACCTAGATGGGTTGAGTCACAGTTTATTACATGGAATATTTTAAATATTTCACCCAGGATCTGGAAGGTGTTAGGGGGAAGTTTGTGTGAAGCAAGTTGAAGCACTGCTTTTCCTGTGTCCAAAGTTAGAGTAATGAGAGCTCCCCTTTGCACAATACTTGAATCAGAAGAGGACTTTCTAAAAATTGTGATGGGCAGTAAGGTTAAGGTTGTCAGACAGCCGAAGCTAACAGGCTCTGTAAGCTAGTGGTTAAGTCTAAAATAATATGCTTCCATGAACCTCAGGATTTCTTTTTTCCTCTTAAAATGGGAATAAAAATGTCATTTTGGTAAAGTGCTTGCTCCCTAGTAAACATTCAGTGAAAGTCCCTATTATTTTCATAACATATTGTATTTCTTTTATTACTTTGTGTTCACCATTTCCATTCTAAGGTAAAAAGGTTCAGCGTGAGTTATGTACCCTTCTTTAATGAGTTTTATGATTGTGGTTTTTGATTAAATGTCATGTAAGATTCAAATTAGAAATAAATAATCATGCAGACAAGATGTTATACTACAAAAGAACCACAGAACATAAATGGGGGGATTTTACCATTTGCGTTCCTGTCTAATTCATCTGAAAAACTTGCAAATTAATAAGTGAGTTAATTCATTTGCTCAAATATTCAAAGATGATAACTCAATTCATGTTGTGTATTCATTTATGACAAATGTGTTCACACGCACACAATAACATTGGTGATGGCAGCTTCACATGTTTGGACCCTCTCAGAGTAGAGCCATTTAGGGGAAGCATGTAGGTAGATTAACAGAAGCATGTTCTGGGACAAGACATGGAATAATTGGAGGTTTGAGGGTAAGAGAGAGAAAGCTGAGACCCAGAGAAGCAAGAGAAATGGAGTTGACAGAAAAAGCTGGCTCTGACACATTGATTTTTCAAATGCAAAGTTGCCAAAGGATGTAGCTAGTTCAGCCATAGGTCAGTGCACATCAGGATAAGGAAACCCAATGGTTGACCAGAGCGGAGTCCACGTCACCCACATTTTTTGCAATTAAGCACAATGACATCTTTTTGTGGGTGAGAAATTCATTCAGGGCAGATTCTCAAGAGCCACAGTAGAGGACTTCAGTACAGTGGGGCTCAATATGGCACAGACTACATAGGAAAAGTGTATCCTGGTTGATTTGATTCTAGGGCTACAGACCGAGAAAGAGCCCATTTTTTTACTAAGCAAGATCAAATAGAAAAAAAAGCATAAGGATTAAATTGGACTTAATGGAGGAATATAAAATAGTTTAATAGAATATCCTTACAGAACCTAAAGCTCATCTTTATGTCATTAGATATTGTAAATATTTGGTAGTATGACCAGCAAATGCTATGATATGCCAAGAATTGCTACCTTCACAATTCTTAAAAGATAAGCTTCTCATCCCAATCAAAATTAATTCAAAAACTAGAGCCATGGACTTATACTTCTACCCATAAGACATTTTAACTTTGGGCAGCTGAAAAACAGTACAACTAAGAGAAACCAAAACAATGAACAGAAATTTCCATTGTCTAAGTCAGTACTGTCAGACTTAAGTTCTCACGGTCCTCACTGAGGAGGGAGTGGTGAAAACAACCATATCTACTCTCCAGTGTTCTAAATACTGGGAATACTTTTGGTTAATAGGAGGCTATTTTTCTTCAACAATATGCAATTTTATGTCAGCTTGAAAATGTAATGAGACCTTCAAGAGTTTCTGGATGTAAGTATTGTAACTTATTCACAGGTAGTGCTTGGAAACATTATTCTAGTTATTTTGTGTATAAAGGTTTAGAAAAGAAAGAATGACCAAAAAAAAAAAAGAACAGAAAAGAAACACAAAGGACTATTTTTATTAAGTTGCATATGAATGACTATGACCATAGGATGTTAAAATTTATATCAAAAATTTAAACATTACCTTTCCCTCATTTGTTTATAAGCTCCTTTAATGTAGCAATATAGTGTTTGCTTTCTTTTTCATCATTATTACATTTCTTACAACATTTTTATATTTGTGCTACCCAAATGTATTCACAAATAGTTGATGGTTAGTCTACACTTTCACCACTTATGGGAGCTATATAACTAGAGCACTCCTTGAATTCAATGTTTTAGCATAGCACTGAAAATTAAAATAAAATATTATTGAACATTTGAAAAAAGTTAATAGGTGAAGCAATATGGTCCATAACACTAAAAATAAATTTTGATATGATTGTTAGAAACTATCATTAAAGGTCATCTGTTTTTCTTAAAGGCCAAGATAATAGACTAAAAGACAACTTTAATAGCTTTTTATTATTTTTAATTTATCTTTGGAGATAATGTGCAAACTAAGATTGCTCTTTAGTTTATGCTAAATGGTTTAGTCATTTAAATATATACTCTTGTAAAGCAGAAAACGTAAGCAAACAAACAAAAAACCTCTAAGAAAATTATACAGAGGCCGTATTCCTTATGCCTAATGTGTTCTTGCAGGTCTTTGAGAAGATCGTTTTCCTTACTAACAAGAGACTGTGTTCCAGAAAACAAAATGGGCAACTGAAAACATTTTCATTCATTTTAAAAAACAAATACATTTTTAAACTTTATTTTTCTTTTAACCTGCTTTCAATAATCTCTGCATTTAAAGAATAGCATCTGAGACTGGGTGAGGAGGGACAAAGGGATCATGAAAGCCCCTTGGAACTTGCCTCCTTTGGCACAGCTACAGTTGAATGCTGTAGCTTCCTGCCAGGATGGTTAAGTTAACACTTAATTAGTATGTGTACCAAACAAAACATGCTTCTGGGCAGCATTTTTTTTATTTCTCCCCACTCCCCACAAATAAATTGACTGGTTTTCAGCCCAAAATATTCAAGAAAAAGACTGCGCTTGCCTGGGGCAGAGGCCAGATGCCTTGACTTCCAGCTTCCTTCCATCAAAGCCATGCGGTTTGGAAATTAAAATCTACAGCAATAATGAAACATATTAAAATGCATGCAAAGTCTTGAGGGCTTATAATATGCTAAAAACTGGCAATGCATGTTTACATCCATATATCAACTTGGATGTGCTGAAAAGATTTAAAGTGTAAAATATGCAAATATGTGTCATATTGTCACACTTGGTCTCTCTAATGGAACTCCCTTTCATCTCCAGTCTTCTTAATTTCATGAATATTACATGGCCCTCACACCTTTTACTCCTGCTGTTGCTAGGCTGAGAAGATTATGAAAATATGTTAATAGTAACTTTCATGAAATAAAAGTTGCAGTATTCCAAATAAAGCATTTTTTCCTCCTCTTAAAATACAAATAGTGAAGGGTTTCAAGCTATTTTCTTTCCCTGTGGGAGACTAGATAACTATAGGCCAATTAAACTAATGAGCAAAGACCATGTGGATGGCAATATTTGTCCATGTGGATGGCTACATAATAGACAGGTATATAGTGGTATTTAAAAATATCCCTGAGAGATGATGACATTCCTAGCTCTGGAATATTAAGGGCATAAAGAAATGACTTCCAAATGTGGCTGACCTATACTTAATTGATGAAAAATCTAGGAAAAGTAAAAGGAAGAAGGGAAGTTTGAGAAATCTGTCTTTATTTATGAAGGTGAAGAACCATAGTAACATTGGGATCTTAGATGACCAGAAAAAAAAAAAAAGGATATATACTAACACTCTTGAACACGTTATCCTGAGACTTTCAGAATGGCAGCTTTGTTCCTGTGTTCTGACAACTACTTAAGAGCTTCTTACTGGCAATTTTAATTGTCAGAGAAATAAAAACCAAAAACACTCTAAGACTATTGCCTAACCCGTGTGAGAATAGCCCACATCACAAAGTCTCAAAGCTTCAGATGCTGGAGTGGATGTGGAGAGAAGGGAACACTTTTACATTGCTAATGGGACTAAAAACTAATACAATCTTTTTGGAAAGAAATATGAAGAATTCTCAAAGAACTCAAATTAGACCTCCTATTTGATCCTGCAATCCCATTACTAGGCATCTACCCAGAAGAAAAAAAAATATTTTATTGTAAGGGCATTTGCATTAAACTGTTTATCACAGGTCAATTTACAATCATCAAAACATGGAAACAGCCTAAATGACCACTAACCCAGGGACATGTTAACAGGCTGTGGTATATGTCTACCATGGAATACTATTCAGCCATAAAAAGATGGAGCCTTTACACAAAGACAACTTTTGTATTTCATTTTATACATAATTTAGTGATACTATTGAAACAATTGTACATGCTTCATTTTTAAAGTAAATATCATATCATGAATAGCTCCCTACATCAAGAATGCTTTTAGTTTGTTTTAAAATATTGTCAAGGCTCGGTGCCTATAACTCAGCGGCCAGGGCACCAGCCACATACACTGGAGCTGGTGGGTTTGAATCCAGCCTGGGACTGTCAAACAATAATGATAAGTACAACCAAAAAATAGCCAGGCGTTTTCGCAGGCACCTGTGAGGCTGAAGAGTTTGAGGTTGCTGTGAGCTGTGATACCATGGCACTCTACCCAGGATCACAGCTTGAGAGTCTCTCTCTCTCTCTCTCTCTCTCTCTCTCTCTCTATATATATATATATATATATATATACACACACACACACACATATATAGTCAAATGATGCACAAAAATACAAAATATTGTTTGTGTATCTTTGCCCATTTTAAAATATGGCATTGAATATGTTCCCCTGAAGGGATAACTGGAAGTGGTCAATATAGTTTTTATAATAAGTATGTTTACCAAGTTTTTAAAACCCACCAATAAAAGTAGATGACATAAATTATTTTCTAAAATGCAGTTATTTCCTTTTATATTTCTTTCCTTTTTCTTAGTGGCTTAAATTGTACAAACTAAATTTTAAAAAGTAGAAAACATGTACATAAGTTCCCTGACTGGCAATGATGAGCTAAATTATTTAAAATAAACTATTGAAAAACAATAAAACAGACTGAAAAAGAACATTTTGAATGACATCTAAACTTTTGATGATGGTGTCTAGTATACAGTTAAAAAGAACATATTACTCAAAAAAGAAATGCAATCTGAACAAAGTGTAAAAAATACAAATAGAAAAAAATCCAACTCACTTCAAATACTGGAAATGTCCAATACGAATTACAAAGTGACCACACTTACTATGTTTAAAGAAATAAAAAGGAAGCTTTCAAAACCTGCAGGACAAAAAGAAAGTATCTGAATATAGATTTGAAAACAACAAAACAGGAAGATAGAAATTTAAGATACAATAAAGCAAATTAAAAACTCAGTGGAAATATTCAACAGTGAAATTGACACAGCTGAAGTCCGAATTAATATACTAGACTAGAAGACAGATGAGAAGACATTGTCCATAATAAGCACCGGCAAAAAAGTAAACATAAAATAAAAGAGAGAGAATATGGTTTTAGGGAATAGAATGAGTCCAAGAAGAATAGTGGAGAGAGGATTGCATAGAGGTAATAAGCATAAAGATAATGATTGAGAATTCTTCCGACTCGATAATAAACCACTGCACAGATTCAGTCTAAAGCAAGATAAATTAAATAGAAATTCATACCAAGATATATCATAGGAAAATTGTTGAAAATGAGAAGAAAACAAAGTTATATAGTAAATAAAACACTGATTATCTGTAAAGAGTTGCAGATAGACTAACAACTGTCTTCAAAAATACAATTAATGCCCCAAAATGTGGAATGATATCTTAAAATACTGAAAGAAATTAGCTTTGTATTGATTCAATACAGATGAAAAAATGTGTAAAGATTAAAGTAAAAATTATACCATTTTAAAACAAAAGCTGAGTGAATTAATCAACAGAGATGCTTATTCATGGACCGATAAAATATGAATTACAGTTAGAGAGAATATGATTCTTAATAAATTTTCTGTGATATTTTATCTGTCATGCAAAACACATTGACAGTAGTACATACATGGAAAAGGTATATAGATACTGACTATATTAAACTATAATAATAATGTCTAGCTTATTTTTTTAAAATAGAATTATAGTGCAAGAAAATAAAGAGACATAAATCTCATGTGGACAAAGAGGGTTAACAATAATATAGGAAGAAGATAAAAGATTTAATTAATTTTATACTTTTGCTAGTGAAATATACATGGTAATTTTCTCAGAATTAGCTATAACATAAAAAAGAATGCATAGCTACAGAGGACGTAGATAAAAATTAAAACCAAAATGATAGATATAAACCTACATTGCATTAAACATAAATTCACTCAATTATTCAAGTCAAAGAGTCATGTTCAGATCACAATAAAAAAGTAAATGTTACTTATAAGATATACATATAAAACATAAAGAAAGGTTGAGATTCACATATGACAGACCAACTGAGAAAATGCCAGGAAGGCTATGTTAATCAGTTTGATGAAAATAGTTCAGATTGTATATGAAACCAGCACATTGTACCCCTTGATTGCACTATTGGACACAGCTATGATTTTCTTTTCAAATATTTCCCTTTAATTTGCATTGCCTTCTTTATACAGTGTGATGAGAGTGGAAAGTTGGGGCTAAGATGCTTCCCAGTCCTATGATCCTGGTTAATCTCACTAAGCATAGTACCTGAGATTTTATTTTATTTTATTTTATTTTTATTTTTTTTAATTTTTATTAAATCATAATTGTGTACATTGGTGCAATCATGGGGCACAATGTGCTGACTTCACATACAATCTGAAATATTCTCATCAAACTATTTAACATAGCCTTCATGGCCTTTTAATCACTATATGAAGACATTTATATTCTACATTTAGTAATTTCCACTTGTACCCTTGTAAGATGCACCATAAGTGTGATCCCACCAATCACCCTCCCTCCACCCATCCTCCCCCCACCCCCTCCCCTCCCTTACCCGCCTCCCCATTTCTTGTGCTATAACTGGGTTTTAGCCTTCATATGAAAACTATAGATTAGCTTCATAGTAGGGATGAGTACATTGGATACTTTTTCTTCCATTCTTGAGATACTTTGCTAAGAAGAATATTTTCCAGCTCCATCCATGTAAACACAAAAGAGGTAAAGTCTCCATCTTTCCTCAAGGCTGCATAGTATTCCATGGTATACATGTACCACAATTTATTAATCCTTTCATGGGTCAATGGGCACTTGGGCTTCTTCCACGACTTAGCAATTATGAATTGGGCTGCAATAAACATTCTGATACAGATATCTTTATTGTGATGTGATTTTTGGTCTTCTGGATATATACCTAGTAAAGGAATTATAGGATCGAAGGCAGATCTATTTTCAGATCTCTAAGTATTCTCCAAACATCTTTCCAAAAGGAATATATTAGTTTGCATTCCCACCAGCAATGTAGAAGTGTTCCCTTTTCTCCTCATCCACACCAGCATCTCTGGTTTTGGGATTTTGTTATGTGGGCTAATCTTACTGGAGTTAGATGATATCTCAAGGTAGTTTTGATTTGCATTTCTCTGATGATTAAGGATGGTGAGCATTTTTTCATGTGCTTGTAGGCCATGCGCCTGTCTTCTTTATAGAAGTTTCTCTTCAAGTCCTTTTCCCACACTGAGATGGGATCACTTGTTCTTTTGTTGCTAATACCTTTGAGTTCTCTGTGGATTCTGGTTATTAAACCTTTGTTGGAGGAATTACCTGCAAATATTTTCTCCCAGTCTGAGGGCTGTCTGCCTGTTACAGTTACTGTGTTCTTAGCAGTGCAGAAGCTTTTTAGTTTGATCAGGTCCCAGTAGTGTATTTTTGATACTGCTTCAATTGCCTGGGGAGTCCTCCTCATAAAAAATTCACCCAGGCCGATTCCTTTGAGACTTTTCCCTGCACTTTCTTCTAGTATTTTGATAGTTTCATATCTTAAGTTTAAATCTTTGATCCAGTGAGAGTCTATCTTAGTTAATGGTGAGAGGTGTGGGTCCAGTTTCAGTCTTCTGCAGGTCGCCAGCCAGTTCACTCAGCACCATTTGTTAAATAGGGTGTCTTTTCCCCACTGAAGGTTTTAATTGGCTTGTCAAAGATCAAATGGCAGTAAGCAGCTGGGTTCATCTCTTGGTTCTCTATTCTGTTCCATATATCTGTCTCTCTGTTTTTGTGCCAGTACCATGCTGTTTTGATCACTATCGATTTATAGTACAGTCTCAGGTCTGGTAGCGTGATTCCTCCTGCTCTGTTTTTATTTCTGAGTAATGTCTTGGCTATTTGAGGGTTTTTTTTTGATTCCATATAAAATGAAGTATTATTTTTTCGAGGTCTTTAAAATATGACAATGGAGCTTTAATAGGAATTGCATTAAAATTG
>CAUYRH010033534.1:0-28488 GCA_963574655.1 Perodicticus potto | reverse complement strand
CAGCAGGGTTGATGTGTGTTCATCGACCTTCTCTTTTGGCTCAGATCCAAACCATTGGCTTTCTTGCCCTTTAACTCTCCTTCTGGACAGGAACCTCTGCGGAAAGTTGGCTACAGATTGCCATCTTGGCTCCTCCCCCATATATTTCAAATCTTGTGTGTCTTTCAATGCCCACATACTTCCAGTGCTGAATGCAAACACGGCATAGTTGTGTCAATTTGTTAGCTGGCCCTGTACCTTTGTATCATGAAAATGGGTGAACTGGCACAGTAGATGTTGAGGATATTCTTAGATTACTCACCAGTTGACTGGCAATAGGTTAACTATTCACAGAAGTGTCTCTATAACTCAATTTTCCCTCACTGCATCCAAGAAATCCCCTGGCCACCACATTGTCACCCAACAAGAGAAAGAGTATGGTAGATGGGACATTAGAGTTGAAAGTGATAGCAAGATTAACCTATTTCAATTACAATATTTCGCTTTGATAAATATTACAAAATTATATAATCATGGGGTCATGTTACTAAGGTTCCTCTTGGGATCATGTAGTGGCTCATGCAGATGAGAGCCCTTCGAATTGTGTTTATTAGCTCCGTGCAAATCTTCATCTGGGTGTCCCAAAGAAGTAGAGATTGCATGTAATTTTGGGGAGCAAACCTTAAAAGTGGAAGAGAGAATGATCATTTAGAGTTCAGATAATGCAGGCCTTTTTTTAGGCAGTGGCAGGTGGTCCTGTTAGGCATATACCACATGGCAAAGAAGGAAGTAAAGATATGATTAGAGAGGCAGGTTGGGGAAGCCACTGAGGTCCTTGATGCGCACATGTTGCAATCCTTCCCTTTGCCTCTATAATTCAAGAGCTTTTACGTGGCCTTATGAATTCAGGGATCTTTTTGTTTGTTCATGTTTTCTTTATTTTTTTTTTTAGAGTGCACACCTTTCAAAGACCTGGACCTTTGCTTGTACTGTACTTCCTCAGTATCATTGTTCCTAATATAATAGGACTCAGGACCTAGAGCATGTCTAAGACCAGAAATTGAGTGACTTTAAGTAGCATAAGTAGATTGATATTGTAAAGTATGTTAAATGAAAAACTGTAGATTTGTATATATCTACTGGATAAAAGATGAAAACTTCAACAGAATAGAAAGTGTGTACCTTTGGGATTATGGCAGTAATACACTTCAAGTTGAAGGCACAGTCATCTTCAGAGAAAAGTATAAGTCCCAATCAGTTAAAACCCCCTTCACTCGTTTTGATACCATTGGCACTCCAATTTAAGCATCTTTCAAAATGCTAAAAGATGCTTTATCTTGCACAGGCTCATCCATATCCATGTGTAGTTGGTGACTAGTCAGTGAATTGCTTGCATTTGTCTCATGATATGTTGAACAAACATGGTTTTTGCAATGTGAAATGAAAGAAAAATGATACCAAATGTTAGGCCACTTGAACTTCCTTCCTCCTTTTATGGCTATACTGGGAGTCGCTTTTCTAATGGAGTGATAGTTAAGATTAAAGTTTTGAGCTGCTGGAATTTGGCTTGGTTTCTCCTGTGTGGTTTCTCCATCACAGTGTCTGAACGCATATCACAGCTGCTGTGCTCGTCACAGGCCAGGCACCAAATCGGGTCAGGCACTCCTGCGGCAAAAGCAATCTCTCCTCGATACTTTGCCATAAATTGTGCTGCTATTGATATCATTACCAATTTTTTTATGGGTCTCCAGATTTCAGGGCCCTGCAGTTTTCTTGGCATTGGCTGAAAAGCCCTATCTGATGCCCGTAAAATACACGCAAAAAGAATATCTAGTTGTCTCCAAAAACAAATGCTGTACCATTTTCACTAGGCTTATTTTATTGAGATATTGACAGAAGTGATAGGAATGCTGGCAAGGCTGTAAGTCATGGCCAGAGAGACTGTGCACTCTGGGAGAGGAGTTAGCCTGCCTTGACGAGCGGGCCAAGTGTCCTGCCAGATACAGCCAGTGACCGTGGCTTAATTTTTGCCTCTGAATGACTCAGTTTCCGCCATCTTTTCCTTTTATCTGTGTCTTTTTATCAAAGTCTTTCTTTCTGCTGACCTTTTTAGACTAAAGAACTGCTGCTGCAGTAAGGAGATGTCATTCCCATTACTTCCGTGCACTTACTCGCATAGAGTTTGTGACTCCGCAATAGAAAAGTGTCAAGTGAATAAAACTGAAATAGAAATCAAGTCCAAAAGACTGAGAAGCTTAATTTCTGTGGATTTCAATTTCCTCATTGGCTATATAAATTGTAGAACTACCTCTTTGCAAACCTGGAAAGGGACTTCAGTGTAGCCCCTCCTGCCAGCTCATTTAGCCAAGGAGGGAAGGCTGGAATTGGAGGGGGAACAACTCCCTCAAGGTGACGCAGGCTCTTCCTCAAGAACCACCGTTGGAAGGCAGGCTTTCTGACCTATAGTCTCTCTGTACCATGTCCTTGGAGGATATGCCCGTATTTCAACGTCAAACTCGTTCAACAAGTGTTTAAGGTCAAGATGGTTGAGAGGCATCATCCTACGTGTTGACTAGTTACAGAGTCAATTAAGGAAATGTGTTATAGGAAACCAAGATGCTGCCTAGGCCACTTTTCTATACTATTACTATGGATCACCTAGCAGATTGTATTTCATCCTATTTCTTTCTCTCTTTTTAAATTTACAAAAGTTTCAGCCATTTGCAATTTACTTTCATCATTGATGTGAAAGATTTACCAATTTAGATGTATTTCACTTCAGAGCCTTTTTTTCCTATGCATATTTCTCTTGCTAATGACTGTAGCATACAAGGAGTGTGTATTTTCTTTTTTCAAACAGTCCAAGTGTTTTGATAATTCACTAGCACCCACCGAAGGAATTTCTTCGTGCAAAGGAAACCCAGGGCCCTGAAAAGACCAGCCTTTACCCTTTCTGTGCACATAAACAGGGTGTCACATTAATCCCAGTTCTTTTCTTCATCTTCCTACTCTACCTTTTCCTCTGGGCTCTCCTCTGTGGCTTTAGTAACCACTCATCATTCCAGAATCTGTCAGGGGTGTCCAACCTCTGCAGCTTGTGGGCCACATGTAGATTATTTGAGGACTGTTTTGCTTATCCGTGGTGTCAGATACTGGGATAGAGCGAAAAGTATGTACAGAACATTTTTATGCTCATCAGCTACTGTTTGTGTTTTTTGTATTGAATCCGTGCCCCAAGGCAACTCTTATTCTTCCAATGTGTAACATAAAAGGAAAAAGGCTGGACACCCCGTTACATGTTCTTTCTTTCTGAAAATTCCAGGAGAATATGAAACCCTGGATTTTGCTTTATTTTGCATGTGATGCCATTCATAGACTTACATGCTGTCTCCCTTTTCTTTTCCTTTGCTTACTTCACAATTCGTCTCTATCTGCTTGTTTTGGAAGCCAATATGATTTCCAGTATCAACTTCATATTCATCTTTATGAATGCCCATTTGGAAATCTACTCTTTGGTTTCTCACACATACCAAGACATTTTAGATTAAAAGCCAGTCATTCTAACACTCAGTGGGCTGAAGCCAAGATTCATGTTTTCTCTGAAACAAATCGCAGCACTTGCCAAAACTTCCCTATTGCTCTCCCCCAAGCCAGAAAAATGATCATGATTTTTAGGTGACTGTTTCATGCTCCTTCTCATTTGCTTTGTATTATATATGTTGTCGGTTGCTAAATTCTCCTGTGTCCTCTTCCAGTTTCTCTCTCCATTTCTGCCTATGACTACTGACACCCCGTTCACTTTCTTCACATTTCCTCCCAGCCTTTCTGTGCACAGGGCAGCCTGGGTCTTACAGAATGTCCTATCAGCACTTTCACTGTGACCCTCCCACCTCCAGCTCTCCACATGTCAGTCTCCCTAGGATGAAATGGCACTAACGTTGTGACAAGCTGGCCTTCTGGTTTTGCTCAGGAGAATCATTAACCATCTTTAAATAAATAAATCCCTGCTACTATTCACTATATAATTTAGAACATGTGCCTTTGTGGCTTTTGATGGGGGCTCATGTTCAAAACCATTGTTTATTTTCACTGCCACCTGCATCATCATATGTTATCTTATTCTCCAAGACCTTGGTTTCAATCTCTGTAACTGTCTATCCTTCAAACCCCACCAACATAATATTAAATGATATAACTCTATCCCAAATATATCCTTATATCCTCCAATGTGGAGAAAATTCACACACACAGAGAGAGAGAGTTCGTACAGAAACTTATATAGATTACACTTCTCATTGGTGTTTGCCTTTGTCTCGTGCATGATTTATTCATGTACCATTTTGAGTTTTTAACTAATATCTGCCTCTTTCAACACTGTTTTCCTCAAACTGAATTAGGGGACTCTTCTCCAGGTCGCCTTAGTGACAATTAAAAGGAACCTTAGGTAAGTAACTGTACCCCTTCGAGCTCCAGTTTAGCGTAATTAACATGGTGATAACTGTAGAGTTAGAAGGTCCACTGTCACTCGTAGACAACCCGGGCACTCACTCCACTTTCTCCTCCTGTGAGGATGTAGCTTAACCAGCACTAACTGGCTCCCGGCCTGGGAGAAGCTGCTGAGTCTTGCCATCTTCTTCATGCTGTGGGCAGTGCGTAGTGTGTGAGTTTTTCCCGAATGTGAATATACCCTGAGTACAGATGGGAAGTGTTCCAGTCAGAAGTGAGCTTTTCCTGATGTGGCAAGACACAATAGGATGTTGTCACCAGCAGCTACACACTCAGTCGGGGACTCTTCTGCTCCTGCTCCAAGTAGCTTTGTGTGGCCTCCTTAGCGTTTCGGTGCATCTGGCTAAATAAAACTGGGACTCTGTGTGTCTGCTTTCATCGGGATGGGTTCTCCAACAATCCATACATAACCACCTGCTACCTACCGTTACATGTACTGAAATGATCCCTCCATTCACATTTCCTTCCAAAACATACGCTGAGAGTAAGATAAACACCATGACTGCTCGCCTTAGCTCCGTCACCTGCTGGCGTGCATGTCCTGGTGTGTGATGGCACCTCAAATATTTAACGATGGAAAAACTTCATGCAGTTATATGACACTTTTGCTTTAAAGGATTTAATATTCTGATTTTATTTGGGCTTTGCTTCCAGTGTCTTTTAAACCATGATTCTAAGGAATACTGTTGTTCCTTTAGGGCTTTGCCTCTAAAATCTAATGAGAATCTTTTCTCAGTTAACTGAAAATGACTAGTAAGTAGCAATTTCTCCCATTTTTGAACTTCCTTCTTAGCCCATCTTTTTCTTTCTTCTTCTTCTTCTTCTTTTTTTTTTTTGATGTTGCTGTGGTTCACTGGTAAAATACAAAGTGTAGGTTCTTGCATGTTTTTAAAGCAAAATGAAATAGATGAAAAACCAAAAATACATATCATCTTTAGAATAGAAACATAAATTAGTTTTAACCAACAATTAGACACTTAAAAATATAAATGTAAGACAACATTTTAGAATGATAAACTATAATTAGACTCCTGAATTCTTCCCAGAATGTTTTTACAAACACAAAATAGCACAAGCATGGAAAACATATATCTAAACAAAGATAATTTCCTCTTTATCAAAAACAAAAGAACCTTAATTCAAATTTAATACGATAGACCAAAGATTAAGGAACTGATGTTTAGGAGTTAAGAGCTTCTGAGATTTACACATTTGATTAAAATGTAATAATAAAACTAATACAGAAGTATATGGTAAATGTCATAATGAAGAATATATGTCAGGAAATATGTAAACTTTTACTTTAACAAGACATTTAATATGTTGTAGTGGTACAGTAAATTTCCAAAAGAATGCAATTGGCTACCTCTCAAATCTTACAATAATATTTCTTTTATGAATATGCTATCACATAACCAGACATTTTGCAGCATTAATCATTGCATGGGAGGTAAATGACATGATGAATATCAGCTTGGCAACTAGATTAGCTTATGCATAGTATTTCATAGTTTTTTCCTTTTCTTTTGTAGGACAGTTTTTAAAAATTCCAAAATAAAGCACTCTTCTCATTCATGATTCATTGATAATACAGCATAGTTAATCAGTAATAAAATAAATCAGAACTTGTAAGGTGTATACAAACATTTATCTTTGGACCCATTGTTTTGTTGTTGTTGTTATGCAGCATTAGACTTTATTTACATATTATCATTAAAATTGACTTTCAGAAATTCAGAATTTTGAGCAGTTAATGGTGCTCACAACAAATAAATACTATTGCCTTTTTTTTTTTTTACTGATGAGGGTGGAATTCTTGTGTGAAAATCACACACCCAGTGGTGCCATTTTCCATGTATGCCTTAATTTATTTCAGCCTCCCATCAGTTCTGTTATATGCTGCTGTCACCAGGTTTTAAATGAAACTGTGTCATAGAATATTCCAAGTTCATCATCTCTAGTTACCTAGAGACAACAGAGGTAAAGCTCAGTTTATTTGACTCCAAAATTAACTAGTCCTCTGTACTGTGCTGACACATGACGGAAGTGTTCGTGTCTAATCCTCACTGTTTGGTCATAAACCCCCATGCTGCAGAGGTCATGTTTCCTTGAGTCCTCCCCACCACCAGGAGCTTCTGTAAAGCCGGAAGGAGTTGTCTCCCTCTGGTTTCGGTTAGCTTTGCTTGCAGAATGTGACTTCTGCTATACTGTATATGCCAGGATTTGCCCGAATCATCATCAGTACTTTTTATTTCTTGCCTTCTGTTGTACACTAGGACATTTTTTCTTTAGGTTTAAATTGGAACTCAGTCTCTTCATGTCAGTGGAGTTTGGCAATTTGAAAAATAATTCTAAGAAGGGTTCTTTAAAACTCTGGGAGATAGCAGTCCATATTTAAAGATGCTCATTATTAATTGCAATATGGAATGATTTGCACTTGTTATTAACACGGTAAGACAGCCAAAGAAAAATTAGAAGGTGACTCACCAGGAGACATTCAAGCGTGGAGTACAGAAATTTAGAGAAGAAAAGTTAATCCTAATGAGCTGAGAATGTATTTAAGAAAGACTTAGCCATGGTAAAGTTTGTTTTTTAATGTGCCAAATAGCTGATACACTGATACGAAACTATCATCTTCTGGGAATACCCTATAATATTCTGGCATATTGACGGAATATACAAAGTTGAACACGTCATTATAAAGTTATGGCTTAAATAATTTAACATTCTGTTATTGAAACAACAGGTATTGACAATTAGTGAGAAGTCATAGACACATGTTGTTAAAGTTAAAGGAAAATTATCTACTGTGGCTTCTTTAAGAAAAATGTATTTATTACCCAAGAAAAATCATGTCATTTATATTCTGTATATAATCATATATTCATGACTCAGCTTGAAAATTAATCTGTCAATCACTAAAATTTTCATTGCTGTGCCCCTAAATCAACTTGATTTTTGTCAATGAGAAAAATACCGGCAGTTTTTGTTTAGTTTTTTTCTCCAATTCAAGACTGACTCATAAGGTACCAGCCTGGTTACATGCTTAGAAACAAACCCAGTTAGTTTCATGAATTTTGCCCCATTTTCTTCTTAATTTTAAAAATAATGGGCTGCTTCAGTGGCTATTGCATTTATACTGAATTGTTCATTTCATGTTACTGATAATTGATGGGATTAATCTGAAAGGAGCTTAGTCTTCAGATCACCTGAGGGAGGGAATAAAATATTGGTATAGGATGGGGATCCTATTTTCTTAAGATATCATGGTACTTTTTCTTCTATTTTTTTTTTTTTTAATTCACTCTGAGAACAATTTCCTATGATACAATTATGGAATGTCAGTTGCTTTAGAAATGTTCGTGATAGAGAGGGTGAGGAGTAAATGTAGGGATGTCTATTAAAAAGGGAATAAAGTAATGTGAACTTGGACTTTATAATGCCTTTTGGCATAGGTCTATATCCTAAGTAGGATGTTAATTTCTTACTATGGAAGAAATTATTTTTAAAAATGCAAATTCTGTCTGGGTAAAAATGAAAAATATTAGCAATTCAATAGTTTGTACAGAATAAGAATGTTGGAGCACATATTAAAAATCAGGTTTTGTAAATAACTTACAAAATGGACGAAAAATGTGCCTTTAACTGCAACAGCTTGAGGGGGTTGGGGAATTATTTTCATATTGATATATGGAAAATTACATTTCGACTGTTTTCTACTCTTTTCCCAAAAGTATGAAAGTAAAACGTTAATTTTTTTATGAGAGTGATTTTTAAAGCACAAGCAGTTTTTTTGAGATTTTCCTGTATAGAGGCCAATTTTGCATGAAACAAATTATTTTAGGCCTAATTACAGTCAGAGTACTTAGGCTTCTGGCTCTGCTAAGGTTGGATTTTATTTGAACTTTCTAATAGTATGATCTTTTTTCAGAATTTAATAACTGACTCAAATATTTAATAGTGGAAGCTTCCATTAAATTAAAAAGAAATCAGAATATATTTTTAGAAGAACTAACTTTCTCTGTCAGTTCTATCTGCTTTAGGAAAAAAGGAAGAGAACAGAACAATCCCTTTGTGTACTTAAATAGACATTAATGCTATCACCCCCAGCAAATAACTTATTTTAGTTATATCATCATTCAAAAGATTGGGGGAGCGCCAAATGGCAGTGATAACTATACTTCTAGCTTTGCTGAATCTTAAATTACACTGACTCTGTGTAGCCCTTAACTCATCTGCTGGGTGATCATTCTTTTTAATACTCTCATATATTTTCTAGATTAGTGTTTATATAGCACACTGTCAACTTTTGCATCATCTAACAGATTTTGATAAATACAATGGCTTGTTTTGAAATGCAAGTGGGGAAAGATGGGAGTTGTAAGATTTTGTTTCCATGTGTCACTCTATAAATAGATGACAAAAACCTCATTAAATGAATTAATTTACAAGCATCCTTAGAAATAGAATGTTTTTACATGAAAGCATGTTGTAAACCTTTTTAATTAAAGTGCATTGTGCCATGCACTCTCTTGCCCACCGGGGTTCTTCTGACCTCTGCCCTCTTCCTCTGTCCTGCAGGCACTCCACTGCTGGTGAGAAGAAGCAGTGACCCAGTCCCCGGCCCACCTGCTGATGCCCAGCCAAGCACTTCACACCCTGGTGGCCAGAGTGTAAAACCCATTGTTCCAGTAGGTACCCAGCTGTTTGCATTTCTAATAAAAGATCAAAGTTCCTTACTCTAGACTAACTGGGACTTTGCAGTCTTAACTAAATTGATAATTAGAGGGAGGTCTTTCAATAAATCTGTAGTGATAGCTTGGTAAAACATATTGTTCGTACATAGTTACAGTGATAGCTGTTATCTATATAGCATCGATTATGTGCCACTTCAAGGTAAGCACAAGTTTTTGACTCTCTTTTACTGATAATGAAACTGAGACGGAGAAATGAAGAAAAAAAGAAAGAAAGAAATTCAGTAATTTGTTTAAGGTCACCTAGCTAATAATTGCCAGAGCCAGGAATTGCACACAGGTGGTCTGGCTCCGAAGTCCGTGCTTTTAACCAGCACACTATATATACTGTTGCGTTTGCTTCATCCCCCACCCCCACATCAGAGTACCCAAGGGTTCAGTTGATATATTTTTGATGTGTTGATACAGTCCTTTGCAAAGTCATACCATGGGGAATGATTTCAAGCTCCTGATATTAAGGATATATCGTACCTGGATTGGATTTCTATAAATCAGCATTCAGATTGTTATATACCCAAAGTACTTATAACCAGATACGCTTTTAACGGCTATGCTTGTAACCAGTAGATCAAGTGGAGAATAATTTCCCGAAGTGATGCTATCCTCTTTCCATTTAGGGCTATGGCATCATTCTGCTAAATCCTCAGCTGCTTTGAAGAGCTGTAATTGTGGATAATCCTTTCAAATAGCCTGAGAGTTAGATTTTGATTAATGGCTATGTATCATTGAAATAGGCGATCTTCGATAACTATATTAAAAAGTTTTTTAAAAGTAAGGCGGTTTCTCCTTTTAAAACTCTGCTGTCTATAATGCTGTAAGGAAAAATAAAATCACCCTGGAGGTGTTTAAGGATGCTGTATTAGTTAAACAAATTCTCCTGGATTGGTCTCCTCAGGAACCAATGCCAATGTGCTTGAAATAGGAGTCACTATACCGAATCATTGGCTACTTGGGCATTTACTGATAGATTTGTGGCAACATTTTGGCTCATTTATTTTCTTAAAAAAGGAAGCAAGTGTCTTGTAATTATTTTAGATGTAGTACTTTTTCACTATCCTGTTTAAAACTCTTATCCTTTTAAGGAAATATATTTAATGGAACATTAATCAAAATCAGGTGTGTATATTGTCCTTTCATATAAGTACAAAAACCCCCAATATCAATATGGGTGTTTTAAAACACGCACACATACTCACACACACACACACACACACACACACGCACTGATTGAGATCATGCTGAGCCGAATTATATTGGACTGGGGGGAGAAAACTATTAAATGAGAGAAGAATGATGTGAAAGAGAAGAGCTATGGTTTAGTGCTTATTTTTATGTCTATATTCCCTGCAGTGAGAGTGTGTCTGATTAACATGTTACTATTATGTGCAGGCAGAAAATCTACCAATGTTTATTTCCATGTTTCTATTTCTGTCCCTCAGTGCTTAAACCAACTGAAAGGCATCAATATCGCTTTTCCTGGAAAAAATGATGGCTGCTATCTTTCTCATAGATTCTGTAGCCAAAATATAACATCAGTGAGTTCCAAGTTGGGGTATAGGGAGATATGTTACTACTAGCAAAAATTTATGTCATAATTCAGGAAGAAATACTGGCAACCAAAACCCTTGCACCTTACCCTTACACGAGTTATCAAACATGGGCTGAGTCTCCAGCAGTAAGAAGGAAAGCAGATGTGTTCCTTTCCTTGTTGTCTTTCCTGTGGATCATGGAATAAAAACCCGAGACCTAAGGAGGAGTCCAGTCCTTGCGTTTGTGTGGAATAGTGGCCTATCTGAGGGTTTTATTGCTTCAATTTTAAAATAATTTCCATGAAGGAAATTATTGTAAGGCTATTATATATGGAAGGCTGAATATTTCAAGGTATAGATATTGTGCCTTATTTATCTTTCTTATTTTAGTGTCCAGTACACAGAAGGTGCTCAGCATGTGTTTTGGACACTTCTAAGTCTGGGGGAAGTTCTAGAAGTTCTTAGCAATTAACCAGCTTATTAATTAGTTAGTAATTAATCTAATCAATCCATTCTCTCTGTTGCTCCCAAAGAGTAGTCTACCAGATCAATGTTTATCTGCTCCAAAGTAGGGTTCACCCCAGGTAAGAGAAAGATACTTTGGCTCAGCGCCTGTGGCTCAATGGGCTAAGGCGCCAGCCACGTACACCTGAGCTGGCGGGTTCGAATCCAGCCTGGGCCCACCAAACAACAATGACAGCTGCAACCAAAAAATGGCCGGGTGTTGCGGCAGGCGCCTGTAGTCCCAGCTACTTGGGAGGCAAAGGCAGGAGACTCACTTAAGCCCAGGAGCTGGAGGTTGCTGTGAGCTGTGATGCCACAGCACTCTATCCAGGGTGACAGCTTGAGGCTCAGTCTCAAAAAAAAAAAATAATAATAATAAAGAGAAAGATACTTTCACTGCATTATTGCGAAAGTGTTGGTAAGGACAGTTAGGTATAACTTTTGTTTTAACCTAGATGAAAGATGTGTGTTTATGTTGTGTATTGTAATTTTAGTCACATATCCCTGAATATCCAAACTCATGCAACTACTTAGACCTCTGGCTGGCCAGTATATGGTGGCCACCAGCTGCACGTGACTATTGAGTCTGATCCCAGTGGATGTGTGTTTTAAGTGGGATTCACAAACAGGATTTCAAAGATTGTAGAATAAAAAATAGAATGTAAAAGTTCTCCTTAATAATTGGTATCTATTATCTATTATGTGTAAATACAGTTTAGTATATTAGGTTGAATAAAATACACTATAAAAATTATCTTTCACCTGTTTCTTATTTTTTTCTGGCATAGCTATAAGAAAACTTAAAATTATATTTGTGGTTCTTATTCTGTTTGTTAGACAGTGCAGCTCCAGACAGAAGTAGAATTGGGTATAGTATTAATGAAGTCATTTCAGATCCTCAGGGGAAGATCTCTGAGCTCCACATCATCCCTTGGGCAACAATATGATTAGGTTTTCTTAGGGTGGTCGTGGTTTGTGCTTCTTGTTCTGGCACAATTATTCATGACGTCTTTACTAATTCTGAGGTGTCCACGTATGGATGATAAATTACATGATACCCTACATGTAGCCCTAGTGTCACTGTTTTTGTTTGCTCGGTGCTCAGAGAAGCAGCCTGTCAAGAAAACCATGGGAACGTAACAGCCTCGAGGTTCTGCGTGGCAGGACCTGAGCCCAGAAAGTGCAGCCTTGGAAATGTGGTATTTCTCTCCATCTCGAAAAACATTCTCTAGTGTATAATTTTTCCTAATGTTTCCTCCATAGCTTCAGCTGTATCACTCTTAGTTCCTATGATTTAATAAGTGATGATGAATACGGAGAGTGTGTGACAATTAGCCACATAGCAACTAGTATGAAAAATAGTTGCTTGAAAAGCCATATCAATTGCATTTCAGTCCAATATCCAAGGGAAAAAAACAATCAAAATTTCCATCCCTTAAGCAGAGTGTTCACATGTAAGTAATTCACAGATGGCCGAGCCCCAAGTGGGTTATGTTCAATCATTCCCAAGAAGTGAAACTTACTTATAACCCCAGCATAAGAAGCTATAAGGATGAATATTTGACACATTTGATTATGTTGAAATATTGCCTGTAAAACCACAGTCAATGACTGTTATTTTTAGTTGCACTTCATTAGGCTTACCGTAGAGAGAATTTTCACTAATGCCCAGAGATATGTGTTTTTGAAAAGTTGGAAAAGTTATACTTTTTTTCTGGCTGATTAAGTTATTACAAATTGGTTATTTAAAGTGTGCACTCTCAGACTTGTTGGAGTTTTGAAAAGGGCTTAAATTAGAAAAACCAAATTCTCTGCAAGCTTCAAATTTTGTATATATATTGAGAAAACATTAAATCTCAGGATTTTTACTTAGAATGCCACCAGACTCACAGTGTGTTAATCTGTTTCCCTTCTTCCTCCTCTCACAAATGGACCCAGTTATCAGAATAGTACAATTATTAATGGGCCAACAGTAATGGCTATTTGTCTTTCAAGATAATAGCAAATATAATTCTACTAACTGCTTTTGAAAGAGAATCTAAGTGAGAGTCCACTTGTGGGACATCTTACCTTCCTTTCTTTGATTGTAACCCGGTGCTCCTGGCTTACGGGCAGGCCATAAAACTCACTTCTTGAAATTGATGTTCCCAAACTTACAGATGGAACGGAACTCTAAAACAGATGTGATTTTTTTTTCTTAATATCCAGTTAACTACCATGGTTGTTTTGTGTTTTAATGACTGTTTATAGTTTTGAATTTAACCCTTAAGGCAAATTGATCCTGCAGGGTGAGTAAATTAAAAGGTAGATTCCTGAAAATTATAATGCAATGGTTGTAATGACATTGTTTGCTCTAAAACTGGTCTTTTGCTTATATTACCAGAGTAAAAAAAAATTTTATCTTTTAAAGCTGACTGTCTAAAATACATACATTTTACTTTTTAAAAAACTGGCAATATTTGGGCTCATTGAATTGGAAGTCCGTGGTGGATTTTAGGGAGTCTTTATGCCTTGGCATGGTCTAGAGGTGATTATGTGTGATTCATGAAAGAGACTCTATCACTTTTCAAATATTAAAACAGCAAAAAATCAAGAACCACTGATTAGGGGTCAGATTAAATAATGTAGGGAAGCCCCCAATTCCCAGAGTATGAAGAAGGATAAAGGGGAAGAATTATCACCTCCTCCCTGGAAATATGTTTCAAACAATTCATTTTATTTTATCATATCATCACCTTTTTATACAACATACAGTATGTAAATTCAAGATTTTAAGATGAATAAAAGTGTCTGAATTTCAACTTAGTGGTTAGCAACTCTAAAGTCATAGATAAAGCATTGGTTGTGGAGAGAAACCCTAAGGAAGTGTTTCAGGTTATCCTCTGTGTTCTACTGGGACAAGAAGTGAAAAGGTTCTTTGAGGTTTAGAATATTCCATCAGTAAAGATGGCGGCTAGTAGCTACCAATGAGAGAAAATAATCCCGCTAATTGGGAGCCTTCTCTTGGTATCTTGCATATAATATGTGTAGTATTGATTTGAAAAATTATTTCTCCTTTATATGTCACAGATCTACCCATGTATGTCATATGCATTGAAATTATACTTGATGTTACTCCTAGATTAAACCTTCTCAAATCCATAGAGAAATCGTTTGGTTGAAATTTCAGTAGCTTGGTGCTCTGGAGCAGGATGTTTGCGGTGTGTTGCTGGCTATCAAAGTCCAACATAAAACTTGGTAAAGGTAGGGTGACCTAACTGAATGACCAAATCACATCTTTTGATCCATAAAATAAATGGACAGATATTAAGTAGCTGTAGAAACACCAGAGCAAAGTAATTGTTGTAGACCCCGATGCATATTGGAAGGAGGGCTCTATCCATTGGCTTTCAGCAAGGAATAATGGACGCTGAAGAGCAAAAGGGAGGGAGAAGTAGCATGTAATATAGACTTGCATTATTTAGAGATACTGACGCTACAAAAGGTTTTTCTTTTTTCCCCTCCCCACGCCCTACACAGTGATTTAATAATAGTTCTGGTGTTTGTACCTCCAGCTGTTCACGCTGTGTGCTGATAAGACCAGAGCTTGGAGACACATTGCAACGATGGTTTTCATATGGCTTTGTTTTTAAGAGATAAAGCTGCCATCCAATATTTCATGGGGCCAAATGTTTGCTTAGTTTGGCAAGTGTAGGCAGCTTAATTTTTGAAGCAGTGATGCTAAGACTCAAGTTCAGGTAGGGAAAATGCAATTTAACTTCGCAACAGAGTTTTTCACCATTTCCTTCCCAAGGCGGTGGAACAGATTTGGATGATCTGAATGTCAATAGCATAGCTGACCCGGGACCTGGGAATGGTGGTCCCCGTTCAGGTGTGTGCGCCTCCATTGTTCTTCTTACATCTGGTCCAAAACTGAGTCTAACGGAACGATCGCTATTGAGAGATCAATTTCCAAAATTAAAAGGGAGCCATAAACATGTCTATTTTTCGTTGTTGTGTAGACCTGATAGGAACATGATGAAAATTGAATGAGTTTTGCTTTCATGTCGAGATAAATTGACTAAACCCCTCAGTGTCCAAGCTTCCTCCACTATACCATCTGGGAAGCCTGAGACCTGGCTTCTGTCCTCAAGAAACTTAGAACCTAGTCACACAGAACAGATCCAAAGTAGTTAAACCACCCTAGAAGGCTGCTAGCATATGTCAGATGATCAAATAATACACTTTCAACAATCAGAGTAGGTGTTTCTTGCCTTGAGTCTGTGCTTTGGCTCTGCGCAGCCTCGCTGACCCCTGAGTTGAATTGTCATGTGCAGTGTCTCTGTTAGCTCCTGTCTCCCTGAAATGTCACCGCTTGCTTTCCCGTCTGCATCTTTTCAAGACTGTGAGCTCTTCAGACGCCTGGGCCCATGTATTCATTTTTGAATTGACACCCACCCTCCCAAGCACAGCGCCTAGCACACAATAAGCTATCCCAAATATATGACTAGATGATAAAAATCTTTATTTCTGAAAAGGATAAGATGAATTTCATAATAACTTTTAACCAATGTTAACTCATTTTTTGAAGATATGTGTGTACATGTGTACTATACATGTGTGTATATACATAATATATATGTCTATATGAATGGGAGTGAGAAATTCCCTATTTAACATACTCTTTTGTTCCTCAAATACTTTTGTTCTATTATTATCTGCTTTAGGACAATGCATTACCTGTTGCTTGGTATTATCAAGGAAAGAGATGTGTTTAAACATAAATTTCCCACTTGGAATTAAAATATGGGTTGGTGGCTGAGGTCAGCAGTTAGAATTATGAAACCCTTTTCAACTTCTTACAATTCTAGTGGTGACTTCAGCATAGAAATTTGTTCTGAGAAAGAATAGAATTACAGTAAGGGAAAAAACTTTGATAACTCTAGATATGAACTATTATACAACCTAATTTTGCGAGTGACCCTAATATGCCAGAGAACAGAAATTAATATACAAGCACTAGAGTCAATTATCTGGGTCCTGCCTCTTTTTTAAGCAAAACTGTAGGCTCTAGAGTCCCATAAGGTTAGTAATCTTGGTGGTTTTAGCTTTGTAATTTTCTAATAACAGCGTACAAAGCACTTAGAAAATCTTGATTAGGTTAGAAATTTCTGGAAAGTTTCTTATATCCATTACATCTAAAAATTTTCCCTTCTAAATTTTCATCCTATTTCATCTTCTTTTAAAAAGTTTTTCTGGTTTCAAATGATTTGGAAGAAAATAAAAATACTCCTGGCATGTGAATTAATTAAAGAATATGGAGACATTTACAAGGTGTTTCCAAGCAAAACATTAATAAACATCTCAACCTCACTTCAGTAGTGTGGGCAGATGTAATTTGGCAGTGTTGTTTGATATTTGGTAAAGATGATGTTTAAAGTAGTTTTATTTTAAAGGTCAAGTCCTTTTCCTGATTGCATCAATATCTCTGTGACACTGAGAAAATTATTTAAATAGTGGATGATTTTCCCAGAAATTTGGTGTAATAGGAAATAATAAATAGAGAAAATATGTGATCTCCAGTTGTTCTTAGGGACCTAAACATTCAGACTAGTTACTTCAGGGTTCCAGATGTGAATCATTCACTTGGTTGTTATGAATTCAACTTTAAATTTTATTTTAATGTCTTAGTATTCATAAAAGTTCATGGAATGAGATTAGCTTTCTATCCAAAGCAAGAAAAACTTGTTTCTCAGTCAAAGGAATAATGGCAAGAAATACTTTTTAAAAATACACACAGACACAAAGACAACAGCATAAAAGCCTGCATATACACACATACCCACCCTTCAATTCTTTAGACAAATGCCACTGCCTAAATCTGAAGGCCAGTGTGCAAATAGTCATGTTACTTTAAAGTGCAAGTCGGGGGTCCAGATTGTGCCATCTACATTCTGAACTTCCATGTGCATCTTCTTTATTATTGTAGACATATAATAAAGATTGATAGTCTGAAAAGAGAGGGTTAATGACAGTTTATCTTGAAAAGCAGCAAGACAGTCAGCATTGAGAGGGAAAGGAAAACGTCCGTGGTGTGAGTCATAGAAATCTCTTCTGATGGCGGATTTTTTTTTTTTTTCTCACGACGTAAGTGCTTCTGACGTACAAGTTTCATTTTGGTTTCTTCTTTCAAAAGTCTTGTCACAGAATGACATTGTACAGACATTTAAAAGACTTCTTTCTCAGGAGAGTGGCCCCTTTCCTAATAGCTCTGTTCTTTAAAACAGAATTCTGATTTAGATGAATCACATTTTAAAAGTAGCTACTGTGTGTGTTTTACGCTTGTGGAAACATACAGCCTCCTCATAATCAGCATGAGAGCTTGTCACCATTCAGCTTTTCATGTCTGATTAAATGATCATAAGGACATCTGGAGGGAGTTAGTTCTGAAGTAACTGTGTGAGGCGCTGGAGAATCCAAAGCCTTCTGACAGACTTAAACCATTAAAAAAATTGCTACTTTTCGCGAGTCTTTTTTAACTTGCAACTGGCTGAACATTTTCAGACTGTCACATCCCTGATTTTCCACTTGATTTTTCAGACAGATCCCCCTACCTCTTAAGCAAAGGATGAGTACGTAGCATTTTTTTAAGAAAAAAATCATATACCTCTTTAAAAGGAAGAGATAGATTCTTAAAGCATCAGGAACTGGGATTGATCGACTTGCTTAAACATTTTTCTCTGCTTTTTATTTTAACCATTCGCTTTTGAGCTTTTTAAATTTTACCTTTTAAATAACATTTATTTGATATTCAGTTATCTTCTCATGAAGATCCAAAAATAAATAGGTATCAAAGCAGTTGATATTGTTATGGTGTGACACCACATGTTAAGAATACCTATAAAAAGTTCTTACATTTACCGAGTTAAAATTGTATCCAAATAGTCTCACAAAATGTAGACGTTGTTTCATTACAGGTTGTATAAAGTCCAGTGAGGTTTTCCTGGTGCAAAAGGATTCCTTATTTTTTCATGAACACAATCATTTTATTTCTCTATCTATCTATATGTCTGAATCTAACCTTGCATACCTATAGATATTTATCTCCTGCCTTGAAACCACAAACCATTCTCCATATGTTCAGGATATATTTTAAGTTTCTTTGTATACATTTTTTTTTTTTTTTTGAGACAGGGTCTCCTTTTGTCACCTGGGCTAGAGTACAGTGTTGTCATCATAGCTTCACTGCAACTTCAAACTCCTAGGCTCAAACGATCCTCCTGCCTCAGCCTCCCAAGTAGGTAGGGCTGTAGGTGCACATCACCACCTTCACCTAATGTTTCTATTTTTTATAGAGAAAGGCTCTCACTCTTGCTCAGGCTAGTCTTGAATTCCTGGCCTTAAGCAATCCTCTCGCCTCAGCCTTCCGAAGTGTTAGGATTATACATGTGAACCACTGCTCCTGGCCTCCTTTTTTGTAGAATGAGCACAATATTTACCATCTTACCCATTTTTAAAGGTATGGTTCAGTGGTGTAAGTAAATTCATGTTGTTGTGAGTCCATCAGCATAGTCTGTTCCGAGAACTCTTCAACTTGCAACCCTGAAACTCAATGAAACTCAATACTCATTAAATGATTACTTCTTCCTCTCCCTACCCCATGGCAACTGTCATTCTATTTTGTATAATTTTTGACTACTGTAGGTACCTTACATAAGTGGAATCATGCTGTATTTGCCCTTTTGCAACTGGCTTATTTCACTCAGCATAATGTCCTTAACCTTTATCCACCTAGCATGTGTCAGAATTTCCTTCCTTTATAAGGATGAATAATATCCCATTGTGTGTGTGTCTGTATGTGTGCATGTGTGTATGTGTATGTATATACACCACATTTTGCTTATCCTTCCATCAGTGGACCCTGAGTTGCTTTCTTATTTTTCCTATGGTGAACGTGGGTGTACAGATATGTCTTCAAGGCTTTCCTTTTAATCCTTTCAAATATATATGCAGAAGTAGAATAAATGGATCATACAGTTATTCTATTTTCCATTCTTTGAGGAACCACAAAATTGTTTTCCTCAGAAATAGATCATGTTACATTTCCCCCAGCAGAGTACAAGTGTTCTGATATCTCCGCATCCTTGCCAACACTTGGTATTTTCTCTTTTGTTTTGTTAATAGTTGCCATCCTAATGAGTATGAAGAAATATTTCATTGTGGTTTTGATTTACATTTCCTTGGTGGTTAATGATGTTGAGCATCTTTTGAAGCCCTTTGCCACTCATATACTTTCTATGGAGAAACATCTTTGTAAGTCCTTTGCCTAGTTTTGAACTGGGTGGTTTATGTTGTTATTGAGTTTTCGGGGTTCTCTATGTATTCTGGATATTGATTCCATATTGGATACATGCCTGGCAAATACTTGTTTCCTTTTCTGTAGGTCACCTTTCAATCTGTGTCTTTTGCACAAAAGTAATTTTCAGGAAATTGAATTTGTCTGTTGTTTTTCTTTGGTTGCCCATGATTTTTGTGTCATATCTGAAAAAATCACTGCCAAATCCAATGGTACAAAGATTATGCTCTATGTTTTCTTCTAAGAGTTTTACAGTTATAGCTCTTATGTTTAATTCTTTGATTTATTTAGGTTAATTTTTTTACATGGTGTTAGTTAAGGATTATTTTGCCTGTGAATATCCAATTTCCCCAGCACCATTTATTGAAAAAACTATTCCCTCCCCATTAGATGGTCTCGTCACCATTGCTGAAAATCATTTGACTGTATATGTGAGAGTTTATTTCTAAATTGTTAACATGGCAGTTTACAACCTAATCTCAGCCCTTATGCTTAGCTTTGTTTATTTATCTCTAGTCATGCTGCATGAAGCACCCTATTTTTGCCACTTACAGTTTTTTACACATGCACACAGATGTTTTTGCCCATCTATTTCTTCTGCTGGACAGATGAAAAATATTGTTTGTCCCCTTTTGCCCTGGTGAATGTCCCATTATCCTTCAAAATCCAATGCAGTGGTCTCTTTAGTAATCCTTGCCAATCCCTTTTCTGTTTTAGGCAGAATTTTCCACTTCCCCCCACACCATGACATGCTGGAATATCTCTATTATAATTTTTCCTGTAAGTGGCTATGTAATGCTACTGAGCACTGATGGAGGGAGGGACTTTCCTTGCCCAATTTCAAGTGCTAGAATTTGATTTCAAATGTGTCTAAATCTAAAGGGTAGACTCCTTCTACCACTCTGATCAAATGTAGCATTTGTTCTCATGACGCTGCCATTGTTCAGACACTACGGTCAATCTTCCTTTGAAATGACCTCCAAAGCCAGTTTATGAGTCCCTCCTCCTAAAAAAATTCACTTTGTCATTTTGTACTTTTTATTTTTTCATGAAAAATGGTATTGTTCTATTTGATGCCAAAGGTTATATTATACAGCTAGTCTCAAATGGCTTGTCTCTTTACACCATTCAGACATCCCTATGAAGGAGAAAGATTTGTTGCTATAAAGAACTTGATTCAAGAGCTGGAGGTTGCTGTGAGCTGTGTGACGCCATAGCACTCTACCAAGGGCCATAGAGTGAGATTCTGTCTCTACAAAAAAAAAAAAAAGAAGAAGAACTTGACGCAGGTATTAAAAGGCATTAATGGAGGAATAGATTCAGATGTGCTTAAAGTGGCAGAGTTATATGGCCGTATCTCTGTTCTTTGTTTATCCAGTTGTCTAGTAGTTGAGACAACTAGGTTTTATCCCTGACTCATCCACCGGCTCTTTGTCAGGTTAGGTAAGTATAATTCTGTTCTCTGTCTGGAAGAAGATCGTCTTCTATCTTGGTCACAGTGGAATTGCAAGGTTAATGGCTTTTACCTTGAGTATAGCATTTAGCAGACTGTGGGAGCTCAATATATGTTAATAATAGTGATAATAATGAATGTTGATAATTAGAGGTCTTTTATAATTACTAAATTTTCAATGTGTGTTAAATATAATTAAAGCAAAATGATTTAAATTAATATGCATGCGTAGAAAAGCGACAGCTAGCCACAGCTTTTATTTTTAGCTACTTAACTAACATCATGCGTGTGGATGCCGTGTTAGGAGATTCAATTTCAGTGGCAGATTCACTAGGGTCATGCACAGAGAAACTATGCGTGGTTCTAAGTCTGTCAACTAGAAAGGCATCTGTTCAAGTTGAAAAAAACATGGTCACGGGAAGCCATAATAGACTTTTATGGTTGGAGCTTGACCAGATGAAATTTTGCATCAGACATCATTATTATTTCCAACATACTCCTATGAGCTCTACTGGGAGAGAAAAGTAATTTACTGCAAGCTGGGTGGCATCCTAGAAAAACAGGTAACAGATCTGCCGGAAAGGTCCATAGATGATGTAGGTGGAATAGAGCAAACAATAATCATAAAGAATGCCCCAGGAAATCCAGCCTGGAGATTCATCTCTGACTCAAATGCTCATTGTCAGTTCAGGTGATTATTTCTTAACGTACTGGAGTGGGACTGGGAGGTGTAAACTGTGAGAGGGGCGGGCCATAGTGGTTAAGAACATGGGCTCTAAACTTGACTGCGAGTTCGAATCTAATTCTATCACTAATTAGCTGGTCGATTTTTTATTAAGTATTTCCTTTATTTTGGTCTTATTTTTCTCACCTGTAAAATAGTGATAAGAATAGTACTTATCTCATACTTCATTTCTGAGAAATAGATGAGTAATAATTTTTAAGAATTCTTAGAATACATGATAAGCAATACGTGTGTGCTAAATAAATTATATGTGTTGGATTCACGCCATGCATGAGGGGAAGAATGTAGTATAAGATAGGCCATAGCTGGAGGCCTGAGAGTAATCTTTTAAAAACTTAATCTGATCAGGGTTAGTGTTAGTTTATGGAAGGCACTTTGCACATGCCTGGGAAAAAAAATGTTGATTGCAAAGTCAAGAATTAAATGTCTGCTGAGTGTCTTTTGCTGATAGAGACCTTTGCAAGTCCTTTTCATGTGAAAACAAAACATACTCTTTCAAAGACCAGTTCTTAAGGCAATATTTGAAATGCATCAATGAATCCAGCCCTGACTTTCCTCTCTGAATATGACATGGTTCTCTTCCTTGTGATCATTTTGTTTAAGTTGAAAACATAGGGAGGCCCGGCTGGCTCAGTCAGTAGAGCACCCGTAAGTCGAAAGCTAAATAGGAACATGAAAGTAAGGATTAAGCAGCCCCAGGGCAATTTCAAATGGTTTGGACCTGCCGTCTCCGGAAGTTTTCTGGAGGGACCCTGCCTTTGTGTATTTCTCTCGTTTGCTTGTCCTGCTTCCTCTGTCTTGAACCACCTTCTTCACTTGTCCATAAGACAGACACCTTCTCAGTTATTTGTCTAAGGCAAGACTAAAACATCAGCCCCTTTTCTGATCACTTTTCTGAAGCCTTACTCCCAGGCCGGAGCCTGGCACCTTGTTCGTAATATTAATAAAAGGAATGTATTATACAGCATTTGCTGGGATCGTGGTCAAAGTCTGTGATCAGAGGAACCACTATTTAACATAAAAACAAAATATCAGTGGTCAGCATGAGAGTCACACAGAGAGCACAGTATTGGTGACCTCGTATCACACCCCTCCGCCTGGACTCAGGTGTGCTCCGGAGCTGACCCTTCCCTCCACAGCCCCTGCTTGCCCTCCTCCTTGGGTGTTTCCTACTTCTCTCCCAAACAGTGAGAACACTCTCACTCAGGTGTGGAGAGGACGTGAACCGAGGGTGGAGAATGTGTTCTCCAATCTTTGCAGGCCAGCATGTCTCATGCAGTAGGTATTTAACAACGGGTGGACTGGCGGAATAAATGAACGGATGAATAAATAAAAGAAGCAGTGGATAACCAAATGGAAAGGAAGGAAAAATGAACAAGTTCTCAGACTCTGACAGGCTAATCTTTCTGTAGAGAAAAGATTCTAAGGCAGCATTTAAGGAAAGAATAAAATGTTTTTAAAGGTACCGTATAGTAGTATTTTTTTGGCATTAATATTTTCTACCATCTCTTTTAAATATAATAAACAAGTGGACTTGAGTCCATTCAGCATGAGACTTATTTCCATCTAGTGTCCATACCTATTTATAATAACAAAATAGAACAGATAGAGGCCTCTGAGAGTACTGTGACATTTCTGCATTTTTAATATAGTTCAAGCTCCATCACTCCAGTCATTCCCCAGCTTCTTTCACTTTAAGCGTGGTTACAGTGGGGTGAGGGAGAGCATTTGTGTGGAAATTACTGTATTATTTATGAATCTATTGTATTTATATATCATTATCCACCTTCACCCTCTGATCAGTGTTTTCTTAGCTATTTTTAAATATGTAATTTAATTTATCTGGGTATATTTGGGATAGTAGTTATAGAAACTACTGAAACAAACATCTAAAGTCAAAATTTAGATATCCCCCCACTTCAAACATTTATCTTTTCTTTGTGTTGTCTACATTACAATTCTTCTAGCTATCTGGAAATATACAATAAATTATATACAGGTATCAAAATATTATATGTTCCCCCAAAATATGTACAACTGTGATAAATCAACAAAAATGCAAAATAAAGTACAAGAAAAATTATACATTCTTTAAATGAAGTCAAAATTTGACATTTTCTGGAGTTTTCAAATGCTTTTGATGAATAAACTAGAAATTAGTCTTTCCGAGGGCCAAAGGATACAGGTAGGAAAGTTCTTAGGAGTTTGTCACGACTCAGTTTGTTCCAGACCTGAATTACACCGCGATCTGCTTATCCCTGTAACTCTGCAGTTGATCTAATAATCACAAGCACCTACAGCCGCACTTACATTGTGTTAGTCACTGTTCTAATGCTTTTAATGTGTTATTCTGTCCCATCTCTGTAACAACCCTACGAGGCAGGGACTATTTCCATTCCTATTTTATTTTATTTATTTATTTTTATTAAGTCATATATATACATAGATCACGAATACATTTATGCCTTTGTGGGATTCAATGTGTTGATTATTTGTACAAATGGGAGTGCTTACATCCTACTAATCAACATAGCTTTCACCTCATTTACTTAATCACAGTGTTAAGACATTTGTACCTAAATATTAGATAGGGATACAAACCTTTCGGTTCATGTCAGGTTTTTGGGTCCCAAGCCCCACACATCCTGTGTCCTGTGCTGAGATTATGTCGAGCCTTTACCTGCTGCTCAGAGAGGGCAGAGAGCAGAGCGTCTGCAGAGCTTAGTGTTTGCTGACTTCCTCAGAGGAATGGAAAGATTCTCAAGTTGACAACACCTTAAGAAATCAAGAAGCCAGGGTGCCAAAGCAACAGCTGATCTCCTTCCCCACCTTCTGGGGCAGTGCTTGTCAACCTTTTTTATCTCATGGCACACTTGAACCCATAGTTAAATTTCCATGGCACACTTAGATTATGTTGATCATAAAAAAAAAGAGTAAAAGAAAGAATATACTTACTGTGCTTTGAGCTCCTTTTGAAAATAATTTAATTAGTGATCTCTACAAATGTTTCACAGCACACCTAAGATCCTCTCAGGGTGTGTCGGGGTGCCCGGGCGCGCTGGTGAGATCAGTGTTCTGGGGAAACCCTGTGCCGGTGAGCATCTTTCGCGATTGCAGCACGCTGGAATCTTTCCAACACCGTGACCTGAACTAACAGCCTGAGCTCAGGTTCTCCCAGAAGCAAACCCTTAGACAAGGAAGGCAAGGAGTTTATTTAGGAGGAGGAGAAAGTATCACCTGGAGAGCGAATTAATGAAACAGGGAAGGAAAGCAGCTAATGAATAATGCATTATCAAGCCAGTTACCACCATGGGGGATGGAGAGAGAGAGGAGAGAGAGGAAAAAGAGAGAGAGAGACACCCCCAATGGCATTCACTGCAACTAATAAATTGCTTTCTGGATGACTTTTTCTCCCAAGGGAGATACTATTATCTTCCATCTCTGTTAGTCATAATACATCCTTGAAAAGTTAGTCCAGAATAAAGGCAGGGAGCAACTCTGTTCATAACACATGCAGAAATGCAAAAGGCACATGGAGAGCTCTTTAGCACAACGACCTCATCTGATACGCTGTTGAGAAAATTAAAGCTTTCCAGTGGGAATGTTCTTTCTCATCTTCCTGCCATCAAAGTCACAAAATGGCTTGCTTTGTGTTTCTTTTCCTTCTTGTTATGATAAAATAAGTGTTGCTTCTCCTTATCAAAGGCCAACTCCTCCACCCGTGCTCTGGCAAAATGCCCTCTTGCTTCTCCAGGGTTCGACTCTTGCAGGGATCTCCTCCTTGTTCTCTATCAACTTCTCCCTCTCTTCTTCTGTATGATTCTAACCACCGTGGACACATCTCCCATCTATAAACACCCCTCTCTTGACTCTATAATCTGTTCCAGATATTACCCTATTTCTTTGTTCATTCTACTAAGACAACTTAAGAAATAGTTACACCCCCTGCTGTCCTGTCCGTCGAGGGAGCTGCTCCTGTCAAGGTTCCAAATGCCTCCCCGTGTTGCTTGAACCACTGCACATGTCTCTGTTCCCATCTTCATCTTCCAGCACTTTCCACAGCTGCCCACTCCTTCCTTCACGGACCTTTCCCTCTCATTGGCAATGACTACACAGTTGACTAGTCTCCTTTCCACCTTTTTGTTCATTCTCCCCCACTCTTCTTGCTTATTCATTTGCACTCCTTTAGCCACCCTCTAAATGTTGGTGTATGTCAAGGCTCAGCACCAGGCACGGTTAAAGAAAAATTGTGCCCCAGACAGTTGTTAAAAATAGACATTCAGTACTACTGCAGAAGGGGAGAGACCTCTGTGCAACTTGAGCTCAGCTCTTCCCAAACATACGTGTACAAGAGAGTAGTTTTAAAATTATCATTCTGGCAGTGTATGTTAAATCTCCAGAACTTATTTATCTGGCATAATTAAGACTTTGTATGCGTTAATCAACATCACCTCACTCCTCTCTCCTAAGCCTCTGGCAACTACCATCCTACTCTCTGCTTCTGTGAGTCTCACTCCTTTAGGTGTCACTTCAAAGTGAGATCATGCAGTATTTTTTTGTCTGGTTTAATTCACTCAGCATAAATATCATGAATATCTTCCAACTCCACCTACGTTGTCTCAAATGGCAGGATTTTCTTCTTTTTAAAGGGTAAATAATATTCCTGTGGGGTGTGTGTGTGTGTGTGTGTGTGTGTGTGTGCGTCCTGCTTAGTTTTTCCTTCTTAAGTCACCACTTGGCATCTGCCCTCTCCTCGCTAGGTCCCATCGTGCAGGCTGCAAAGGAAAGGGACAGTCCCATTCTGCTCCACACAGGCCAGAGTGAGTGGGGTTAGACTTCTAAGGATTCTTCCAGTTCTCACATGTTATGACTCAGTAAAAATACTCTTCATAGCACAACTCAATTGTAGCCTGAATCATAAAAAGCTACAGCGGGGAGGGAATTTAAAAACAATTATTTTCCCAAAGCTACAGGATTCTGAGGGCAATTCTTCCCTCTATAGTATAAACCAATCCGGGGTGGAGAGAAATAAAGATATTCTTCCATTTTTAGTTTACATTTTGTCTAGCACATTTTCAGGTATCAAATCCTTTTGTAAGATAAGTTTGGGGTGACTTTCAAGTAACTCCCCCTACTTCCTGGCATCTTTTTCTTGCTTGTCTCACAGCCCTCCTTCTGAAGTTCTACATTCCTGGGTGTCTGTCTGGGGCAAGTAGCCCTTTGCGAGTGACACACTCGTATATTTCTAGTTTCTATTATTGTCAATATGGTTTTGACTTCTGAATTAATATCAGGCCTCTGAATTTTGGCCCTTAGACTTGTTAATGGTACATGGATGCCTCACAGGCACTTTAACACACCTAAAGTGGGGCTCATGTTAGAGTCACTTCCTCAGGAAGCAGAAAGGCTGGCAGTAGACGACAGGCAGTCCCATGCTGCTGAGCTAACAAGTCTGAGTTTTACTTTGTATGGGAAAGTGAGAGGCGCAATTTAAGCAGTACTTCCTATTCTTCAGAAAGATCAATCTGGCAGCAAAATAAAAAATAAATTTGAGCACAGACTAGAGACAAGAGGATAGTGCAGCCTCTTTTTTTCTTTTTTTTTATTGTTGTGGATTCATTGAGGGTACAAGAAACCAGGTTACACTCAATGCACTTGTTAGGTAAACTCCCTCTTACAATCGTGTTTTGCCCCCAAAAGATGTGGCATACTTGGAGTGCAGCCTCTAATAAGAGGTAACTGCAAAGCAATAAAAGGGCAAATAATCCCATTTGATTTAAAATGTACAAAAGCAAATTCTGTAACTAAAACATGTACCCTTGTAATATTCTGAAGTTAAAACATAAAATGCTAGTTTTAATCCAGTGAGCCATGGAAAGATGTTCAACATCATTAGTTATTAGGGAAATGCAAATCAAAACACTCTTCATCGACCAGGACAGCTGCAATGAAAACAGCAGACAACGCTGGTGATGGCACGGAGGCCGGCTCCCTCATACACTGCTGCTGGGAAGTGGTGCAGTCGCTGTGGGACAGGGTTCGGCAGTTCCTTAAAAAGCGAAACACATTCTGAAGGTTATTGGCTGTCCTCATTTTACGGATGAGGACTTCGTGGCTCAAAGTTCAGTCACTTGCCTGAAGTGGTGGGGCTGGATTTGACCAGAGCCCAAGCACCTTACACTTCACTAATAAAGGTGGTTCCCGAACCCCTCAGGCTATGATGCCCAGCTATGTAAGTGGCAGAATAAGCAAACCAGGGTGGCATAGGGTACTGGGAGCAGATTTTTTTTTTTAAAGAGATACTTTATGGAGCCAAGAAAAAACACTGAAAATACTAAGACTGGGGTAGAGATGGCAACTGCACCTTCACAAGCACACTGTACCTCGTCATGGCTAGCATCTGTTGTTCTGTTACGTTCAATACACATGGGGAGGAATCCACTTGGCAACTTGATTTTTACTAAAGCTCTTCATTTTTAACTTAAGCAAATACTGAATAAATTAAATGTAATCACTATTACAAAACTGTACTTATACACAAGTAATTCAATTTTTGTTTTATTGCTTACATATGAATTGCACAGTGAATTTTTACATTTGAGAAAACTTAACTTCATTACATTTAATACATATTATCAGCATGAAGAAGACAAATAAGTTCCATTTTCAGATAGGAAGAAGAG
>CAUYRH010033531.1:0-48915 GCA_963574655.1 Perodicticus potto | reverse complement strand
ATGGACAACCAAGCCACTGCCACCACTGATCTTTTTTTTTTTTTTGAGACAGAGCCTCAAGCTGTCACGCTGGATAGAGTGCTGTGGCATCACAGCTCACAGCAACCTCCAACTCCTGGGCTCAAGCGAGTCTCCTGCCTCCGCCCTCCAGGTAGCTGGGACTACGGGCACCCGCCACAACGCCCGGCTATTTTTTAGTTGCAGCCGTCGTCGTTTGGCGGGCTGGGCTGGATTCGAACCCGCCAGCTCAGGTGTACGTGGCTGGCGCCTTAGCAACTTGAGTCACAGGCGCCGAGCCAGGCACCACTGATCTTAAACGCAGATTCCTGACTATCGCATGACATGTGACTCAGCATGAGGAAAAGTCAGTGTGGTTACCGGATGTCGCTTCTCCCCCACTTCTCCAACGTGTGCATGAGGGCCACTCAATACCGTTGCGGAGCTTGATCTTTGTGTGTGGACGCGAGGCTGAGAATCAAAAATTTTATACTTTGTGGGAAAAAGGAAGAGATACTGAACGAAACGGAAAACAGAAGAGACACTGCCAATTTGGAATTTGAAAAGTGTAGAAAATACAACGATAACATTTAAAGAAAATAATCAAACAATTTTAATCAAATTTTGCTCATTTTTACACAGAATTTAAATTAAAGAATAAAGTTTATGTTACTCTAAATCCATTTAGGTGAACTTGGAGGAGACTTGAAACAGAAGCCATTAAAAAGAGGTAAAGTAAATTATACAATCTTCATTGGTTTAAATATTAAAATAGCAAATGAATAACTATATTACGAGGTGTCGTACCAGCCCTCCTGTTACAGAACCCAGATGGTGAAATTGATGGATAGCCTTGTCTTTTAACTTGAAAAATAATCCTATAAATGGGAAGTGAATCTTTACTGCATGAAAGTTATATCTGAATTATGACATAATTTATAAAATAAGATTTTTTGCAAACGCTTTATTAATCTTATGTGTTAAAAAGAATGAACCTCCTTTATTAATCTTATGTGTTAAAAAAGAATTTGATCTAATTAAAAATATCTAATTCACTTTACACTGCTTATTTAAAAATAATTGTCCGCATCTTCTTTGGTGAATTTATGCTATGCAGAAACAGGTGCCCAAATTATTTCCTTACATTGATTAGCAGCTATGCTGTATATATGTGTGTATAGTGCTAATTTATATACATACAGTATTATATACATACAGCACATCATACATATATATGCACACATGTTTATGGTGTTAGTTGCTACCTATTTAGGGGTGTTGACTATGCAACTTACTGATTCAGGAGAATAACTGTCTTGATTGAACTAAATTGGTGTGATTAGTAATTTTATTCAAGTTCTAATCTTATAAAGTAATGTTATACTGAAAAGAGAAAGTATTACTTAGTAATTGAAATAAACCTAAGGACATCTAGAGACTGGTCACAATATCTGATTTAGAATGACCTTGGATTAATTAATTTGTACATTTTCTTATGTGCCCTAAGTGTTAACCTCATCCTAAGTGAATGGGAAGAAAAATGAGGGAAAGGGTAGAGCATAAGTTGGCCACTGTGGGTCCTTGGGGAAATCTACTGAGCTAATAAAAATGTTTACTAAGCCAGCTCTCATTTCCTTTACAATTGCTTTTAAAAGTGTTTTCTTGCACTTTTGCTTGTCAAACTTAACATTCTGGAAAACTTTTAAGGTCATTTTCTGTGGATTTTTAAAATCCTTTCAATTGCATTCTTTTTGATCTGGTCTAGCAAGTATCCTAACTTTTATAATAGAAAATATATTTAATAGCCTTATTATTTCTAGGCCATTGTTAAAATCATATTTTTTTGCATTTTTTCTCTAAAGATTCTTTAAGTTTTCATTAGTCTAATATAGGTATTCTGGTAACAAATAACTTTAAATTATATTTTATATTTCTTTCTGGTTAGCATCAGTAAATTAGCTTTAAAAGTGATATCCAGAAATACGAACAATAAATCATGTATTAGAATTATAATGGTACCACCAAAAGACATTAAACCAAGCAGAGCTGGCGGAGAGGACTTTACCACCTCTATACACTGTCTTGGCTATTATTATTCTCTGCTTTCTCTCAACCTGATTCTTTCAAAATTTCTCAAACATACCAACTTTTTCTAATTTCAAGGCTTTTTCATTTCTTCTTCCCTCTGCTTTTAATGCTCTTCACATGACTCTAAATTCGAATTAACCCTTATACCCCTAGCCATATCCATCAACAGTCATATCTCACTTAAAATGCCACTTCTTCAGAGAGTCCTTTCATCACTACCTGTCACTTGTCACTATCTGAAATAATCTATTTCTTTATCTGCTTATTGTATTCCTTTTATCCCTTTCTAATCCCTCATCCCAAATCTAGCTAGGAGAATGCATAAAGCAAACAAGGATCCCGCCTCTTATTCACCACTTTATTTCTCAATATTAAAGGAGTGCTTGCCACATACAAGGAGATTAATAAATACTGTTGATTTATGGAATAACTGTTAGCATAGGAATAGATAGATTATTAAATGAACTTAAAAATTACCCTTTTCACTTATAAATCATAACATATTTTTCTACTTTGTTTCTATATTTCTCTTACATGGAAATGTGTACAGAAACAGAACCAACACATTATATTATATAGGTTCTATCCTACTTTATTTATATTGCAGTCATGAAAGCAAAAGACCAGATAGACCATTGTATTTTCTTTATCCCCACACCTGCTAACATCAGATCTTGAACTAAAACTTTACTCTCTATCAGAAGTGTTGCTTTCATAGGACATGCTGAAACCTAGTTAAAATGCTAAATGAAGACTTCTATTTTGAAAAAAGAAAAGTTAAGTAGTAAAAATAGCATAGGTATTGGATTCAAAAGAACTGGATTTTCAATCTCTGTGTGTCTCTAACTAGCAGTGTGATCCCAAGACATTTACTATTCTGAGATTCTGATGTTGTGAATGAAATCCTAGCATTTGTTGGAGGTTGAAATAAGAAAATGTATTCAAATTACCTCATGGAGTCCCCAGTAATTAATAGACTCTCAATACAATCATGCATTGTTTAATAGTGGGGATAAATCTGAGAAGTGCATTGTGAGGTAATTTTCTTGTTTGAACATCATGGAGTGTATTTGATGGAATAGCCTGCTATAAACCCTAGGTATGGGATCTGATCAAACTAAAAAGCTTCTGTGCAGCCAAGAACACAGTAAGTAAAGCAAGCAGACACCCCTCAGAATGGGAGAAGATATTTCCAGGTTATGTTTCTCACAAAGGTTTGATAACTAGAATCCACAGAGAACTCAAACTTATTAACAAGAAAAGAACAAGTGATCCCATCTCATTGTGGGCAAGAGACTTGAACAGAAGCTTCTCTGAAGAAGACAGGCACATGGTCTACAGACACATGAAAAAATGCTCATCATCTTTAATCATCAGAGAAATGCAAATCAAAACCACTTTGAGATATTTTCTAACTCCAGTAAGATAAGCCCACATAACAAAATCCCAAAACTACAGATATTGGTGTAGATGTGAAGAAAAGGGAACACTTAAGCACTGCTGGTGGAAATGTGAACTAACATGTCCCTTCTGGAAAGAAGTTTAGAGATCACTTAGGTGTCTAAAAATAGGCCTGCCATTAGATCCTGCAATTTCTCTTCTAGGTATATATCCAGAAGACCAAAAAAATCACTTTATAACAAAGATATTTGCACCAGAATGTTTATTGCAGCCCAATTCATAATTTCCAAGTCATAGAAGAAGCCCAAGTGCCCATCAAACCATGAATGGATTAATAAATTGTGGTATATGAATACCTTGAAATATTATGCAGCCTTAAAATATGGAGACTTTGCCTCTTTTATGCTTACTTGCATGGAACTGAAACATATTAATCTTAGTAAAGTATCTCAGGAATGGAAGAAATAGTAACCAATGTACTCAGTTCTATTATGAAAACAATATATAATCACACACACTTCCATATGAAAGATATAACACAACTACAGTTCAAGGTGAAGGGGAGAAAGAGGAGGGGGAGGGAAGGGGAGAGGGAAGATGGGTAGATGGAGGGTCACCGGTGGGACCACACCTACTGTGCATTTTGCAAGGGTACATGGCAAATCTATTAAGTGTTGAGTATCAATGTCTTAATGTAATAATTAACAAAGTGAGATAAAGACTATGTTAACCAGTTTTATGTAAGTATTCCAAATTGTATATAAAATCAGCACATTGTACCCCATAAATGCATTAATGTATACAGCTATGATTTAATTTAAAAAAAAAAAAAAGCCTATCACTCCTAGGCTACAAACCTGTACAGATGCATGTTACTGTAGGCAATTGAAACACAATGGCAAGTATTTGTGCAGCCAAACATAGAAAAAGTACCATAAAATTATAATCTTACGGTACCACTGTCATAAATGTGGTCTGTCATTGACCAAAATGTCAGTATGCGGTATATGACTGTATAAGGTATTTTGCTATTATTATCATGTTAACGGACAAGATTATTGGTATAGTTTTCATGATTCTAGCTGATTGGCACCAAGTATTGCATAATTTTTCTTACAAATCTCTGTTCTATTACAAAACTAGGAACATTACCCATCACTGCCTCAGGTTATGCTACTTGAACACCCATTGTTACTCCGTGGCTTCATTATAGCATCACGACGTACTTAAATTAAATAGAAGGTATAAAGATTATTGTCCATTGATTACCTCAATTCTTGTTTATCGGCACTTTGTTTTTGCCTCATTAAATTTCAATCAAAACTACAACTCCAAGGAAGAAAGGGTGGTGTTCCCTGTTCTATGGGACCCTGGAGGAGAAAACTTGAGAAAAGCCTCTTTTTGTTACCTAAGAAAAGATTCTGGGGGTTGGGAGGGAGAATCCTCCTGCTTTTACCCAGAGAACTTGGCAGCGTTTGCGTTGTCAGTTTGTCTCACTCTTCAAGACCGCTATATGTCCATTAAATGCTGTTCAGTATTGAGTAAAAGCTAAATCTTTTACCTAAAGAGTTCTGAGAATATCATCACTTGATAAATTACTCCCTAATTATTCAATGCTACTATTGTCTCTTTTCAGATCTGTAAAATATACGGCTGAAATAGAGTTGAATTAAAGTGCAGGAAGAACCCAATGAATTCTTTAAGGTATGATGTTTGATAGGGCTTCAGAATTTCTATGTGAGGTCAGCACTCTCACATTGTACAAAAGATACTTAGAATACACATACAAGATTTTAATTTTTTTCTCCTAAGACCCAGCATTCATTACTTTCTACCTCTTCTACGCCTATATCTCTTTTCACACATAAGATCATGCATGATACTCATAACTGGCAACATATGCAGTGGTTGATAATTGCCACTTGCTGGTAAGGCACTGCGTTTCTGAATTCAAGGCCCCATGGTTGCTTTGGTTTTTACATTGAGAAAGGAAAAGGCTAACCAAAGATTGTAAGTAATGATTTACTACAATTTACTTGGAAAGTATTTAATAAATAATGGCAGTGGTATAATTTCGCTTTTTGGATAGTTAATGTGTGGGCTTTGAAGGGCCCAGCCACCAATAAGGCCAACCAACCAGGCACTGGGCTGCAGCCAGGCAGCATTCAAAGACCACTGCTTCAATTAGCTCCCCCCTACTTAGAACAGGTACTTATTGCCAGTAGCGATAAGTTAATCAACTAATGAGTCAATTAAAGAAGTAATTAAAGTGTAAAACAGCGGGAAGGGGACTTGCTTTTAAAAGATGCTATAATACTTAAGATTGAGTCAAATCAGCTTACTTAAAATTGCATCAGATCTGTCTAAAATAAAATCTTCATAGCACTCTTCTAGCTGCTAAGTTCTGCTGTATTAGTTGATATAATCAATGTGGCTGTTACTATTCTATATAATAAGTGAAAAATGCCACCTATCTCTTTTTATTAATACTAAATGTTACAAACTAAAGGATATCCAGGGGGAAAAGCAGGTTTAAAGCGTACTTTGTTTTTAATAATTATGCCAAGATTATGTGGATCAATTGTTCACTAAAACAACTTTCTTTGTAGTATCGTGTGGAAGAATAAATGCAGATCAACTATACTTTGACAAGTTCTGTATGCTCTTGGAATTAGTTGGATTTTTCTAAGGGTAATGTTTATTACATCTCTGAGGCAATTTTTTTATGTGAAAAGAACTTTGAAATTATAATGGAATTATATGATTAAATGCACAAGTACTCAATAGGATGCACATTTTTCTAGAATGTGTATCTGTAGTCATAGTACTTAATGCATAGTACATTTTTACACAGAGGCTGGAGACATTCTTAGGTTAGTTTCAAGGGTGTTCCTAGACTATGTGTAATAAGTTCATGTATTAGCAGAATATTTTTGGTTTTTGTCTTAATTACCTTAGGTAAAGAAAGAGGGATGTATTGCCACCCTGTTTTTCAGATTAAAAAATCCGAGGTACAAGGCAATTATGCACCTTGCTCAAAGGCATAGAATATTTAACTGGCATTTCAAGAGTTTATAGGCTGATCTCAATCTACTTGTATATACTATTAGTCATTGGGTTTTGGTGGTAGCTAAAATCTACAGCAATTAACGTGAAGAAACTTTTAACTTTTAAAAGTGAATACCTTGTGGAGAAGGAAAATTTTAATGAGGAGGGGAATGTGCTCATTCATTTCTAAGTAGAATAATGTAACAGATATGTTTGAAATTCCTTTACTGTCTGACGATATTTTAGTAGGTCTGGTGGAATATACTTAGATTTCAAACTCTTCCCTGGAGATTAATATTGTACCTACATTAAATTTGGCTGCCAAAGTGACCTTCATTTTGGTACTTACTGCCTCTGGCCTTAATTATAACACAGTTGTTTAAGTCCTTAAATCACATAAGTACTCATGTGATAATTTATACCTTTATGTCTTATCACATATACCTACAAGAATAATAGGCAATTTCCAGCATGCTGCAGAATAATGTTTCTTAAATTCAGCCTACATCAGAATCATTCAGAGTGCTCACCAGAACAGATTGCTGAGCTTCCTCCAAGGTTTCCGATGTGGTAGGTCTGGAATACAGGCTAATAATTTGCATTTCCAGTAAATTTTCAGGAGATGCTCATGCTGCCAATCAGGAGGCCGCACTTTGAAGAGCATTGGTGTGGAAGAAAGAACAAATTTTTTGGCAACAAAACGTCCTGGGTTGAATCCCATTTTTGCTCCCTCAATGTATGCATAACTTGGAGCAAGACAATACATTTTCTTAAATCTCTGTTAATGTACCTATAAAATTTAAACCTACCCCACCTTCATCTTGTAAAAGTGAAATTAGTCAATGTATTCTACACGGAATTTCAAATAGGTATTCATAAATTACCTTCTGGACTGCTTCCTTTAACAATTTATGGATGGGTGCAGCGGCTCACACCTGCAATTCTAGCCCTCTGGAAGGCTGCGGTGGGTGGAATGCCTGAGTTCTCAGGTTTGAGATGAGCCTGAAATACAGTGAGACCTTGTCTCTAAAACTAGCCAGCATTGTGGTAGGCATCTATAGTCCCAGCTATTTGGGAGGGTGAGGCAAGAGAATCACTTGAGTCCAAGAGTTTGAGGTTGCTGTGAGCTACGACACCATAGCACTCTACCAAGGTTGACAAACTGAGAAACTGTCTCAAAAAAAAAATTATAAGAATATTTTTGTTCTATTAAACATACTTACTCTTTGTCAATTAGGTTATATATATTCTTTCTAACGTCTGCCATTCTTATTTTGTATTTTATTTTATAAACCTCTTCTTATGTTAAGTATGTATATATGATTTGGTTTTTTTTTTTTTGTCAGATGAGTCTCAATCTGTCATCCTGGGTAGAGTGCTGCGATGTTATTATAGCTCATAGCAACCTTAAACTCGGGCTCAAGAGATCCTCTTGTCTTAGCCTCCCAAGGAGCTCAAAACGCCCAGGAAATTTTTTCTATTTTTGGTAGAGATGGGGTCTCAGTCTCACTCAGGCTGGTCTCCAACTCCTGAGCTCAAGTGATCCACCCACCTCAGCCTCCTAGAGTACTAGAATTACAGGTGTGAGCCACCATGCTGGGCCTAAATATATTTTAACCAGTAGTCAAAATCAATATATTCCCTTGTGTTTTCTATCTTTACATCAATATCATACACATCCACTGATATTTTCTTCAGGTAAATTTATTTTTTAATTTTTACTCTTTAATTAATCTAATGGTCTGTAGTTAATGTTTGTATAGTGGTGTGCATATATTAGAGAGAGACTGAGAGACAGAGGGAGAGAGAGATTGAAAGAGAGAATCCAGCCCCCAAAACCCAACTAGATGCACTCAACATCTCATGTTAAAGATTTGACAAAAGAATGAGTCTTTCTATTTCTGGCAAAAATATTACTTATCACATTTCAGGTTTTTAATATAGATTCTTCGTTATTTTTAACATGGTCTTTATTTTAATACTAAAAATGCCTTTTGAAACTGTTGTTTTTAAATGTTAAAAGAAATTTATTATCAAAGCAAAATATATTAGATTTAATATAGAAAACACACTTAATTGAAGGAGAGGCCCTTAGGTAGACCCTAGCTTGACCGAGAGGCCATTGTTGTTTTAAACCTGACATAGTTGAGGTTTAGATTATAAGCAACTTTCAACATATTTACTTATGAATGAATATATGTCTGTGTACAATTTAATATTATAAATTATCCTGTGTGTTGTTAAAGGGTTTTCCACTTCAATATGCAAAAATGTATTGTCTTAGATTATGAAAATATGTTTATGTTCATGTAAATTGTATTAGCATCCATATTTTTCAAAAAAATAAGGGAATTTTTCTTGGATTTATAAATCAACTTCATTTATGACATTCTTATTATTTTTTGAAATAGCAATAAATAGTTGGAAGTGAAAAGAGAATTAAGCCTGTAATACTCAAAGAGAGATTTGTTATTACTTTGTGGATGTGTCCTGTTTGTGACTGTTCTCTCAATGGGAAAAAAGTAAATGATAAGCATCATCTTCTCTCACAGAGAGGTGCTAAATCAGACGTGTTAAAAGTGTGGTAAAGAATGTGAAGGATTGAAAATAGAGCTGGTTTTACTTCACTACTTTTGTTTACTCTTCTTGAGCTATGCTTGATATTATTTGGATATCAAGTTTTCTTATGGGTTACGCTGAAAAAAAAAATGTATGCCACATAAGTAAGTGAAAATAGAGGAAAAAGGCAGTGCAAATATAGCTCTGAGATAATATCTTGAGCTTGTTTGTTTGCGATGTTCAGAGGTTTTATAATTTGGAAAGTTCCTTGTGATGTATTAATTAACTGAAACCATGAACACATTTTGCGCAAACAATGAATACATTGCGAGGGTGCAATTTGCTGTGCAGATCTAAGTAGGCAATTGTGTTGTGAAGCCACAATGAAAAGATTCAGGCAGAAAACAGCTTTCTGAACATTGCACCTTTTTATGTGTTGGTGACATGAGATTCATGGAATTAGGTGAAATAATGACTTTAAATATTAATCCTTCTCTCCCCAAACAGGCAGTATCTGAGGTGCTCTTTAGGTCTCATACGGAAAGAGGATTTGGCAAATTCCATTTTTTTTACCTTTCATAAAACTACTAAATATTTTTGATATATATTATTAATCTGCTTGAGAGTTTTCCAGAGCTGGGAAATCTGGGGAGAAGCTGGTCAGCATCAATCATCCTGCCTGCTCTCCAGGACAGTCTATAGCAGGAGATGCTGTGTGGTGCACAGGACACACTAACGCGGTTCGGAGTGAGCCCACTGCACCAATTGAATTTCACATGCAAAGCTTTGAGGTTTGATCCACCAGCCTTCCCTCCACTACCTGTAGCCCAAATCTTCCCTGACTGGAGTGTGATTCTAGACTCCTGGGGTTCTTCTGAAGTCATGGCTTTTAGAGGAATGCTACCATAAATGTTGTAATGCAGGCAAGTACAAAGACAATGTTTTCCACTTGGGTGTATATATTAGTAGTTGCCAAGAGTTTTCAGACCAGCCTTGAGGAAAATTGGTATTCGCTTATTTTTAATATATTCCCAGGGAATTAGATTTTCTTTTGCATTTGCAGCATTTGTAAGAAAGGTATATATGTGCCAATGACCTTTCCAAATATAATACAGATTGCATAGCTGTTAACTGAACCAACATGCTAACAAAGCCTCAATAATGAACAACTACATGACTGACCCTCATGGTTTTCTTATACTTCTGTTTTAACTAACATTGCAATTGATGTTTGAATAAAAAAGTCACTTTTATGTGTGTGTGTATGCTTGTCATGAATCTTTATTAGACGGGGTCATTATGCATGGAACATTTCAAGATTAAAAACAACAAAGAAGACAAGGAATTGTTTTAGTGTTAAAAGGTATGAAACTAGGTGGAAAAGAGCCAAAGGAAAGGTTTTTAAATGCTGGCAATCAGAAATTTTAAAATACAAACCTTTTCTTATGTAATATTTCTTAGATGGTTGTCTGTGTTTTCAAGACAGAAGTAGCAGTTTCACTGTCTCAGACCTTTAAAGTGGGAATGGAAGTTTCAGAAGCCATCTTTCTATGAAGAAATGGCCTATCTGACCTAAATGTAAGGTCTTTTTCTTTCTCTCTCTCTCTTTTACCACTTGGAGAAAAGCTGTGTGGGAAGCAAAAATTCCTCTTCTCACTCTGTTTTACACATTGTCAGAATTTATTAACACAGTATTTTCAGAAGAATGACAGGGTTATTAGACATTTCATGGCAGAAACTCAAAAACAATTCTGCATCCTGTTTGGTCAAAACTTGTAAAATTTTCAAGAACCCCAGAAGTAAAAGTAGTCTTCCAATGCATGTGTTAAACATGTCTCAGCCAAGATGATAGAACTTGAGACTGGGATAGAAAAATGAAGAGTCAAGAGTATAAAGTCATATTATGCACTAGCATGTGTGGGATAGATGTTATTATAATTCTTGATAAACAACAGCTATCGAAATATATAAATACCTTCATTTAGAAGCCCCAACCTACGCACACTCCATATGCAACATGGTCTGTATCTGTACTCTACTAGAACAATCAGTTAAATAATTTTAAAATAATAAATATGTATCTTTAAAAATGCAGTAAGTAAATTGATAGATTTTTCCCTTTAGTATTCAAACCAGTGGTCTTCTTTTTCTTTTTCTTCTACTGCAAATCAGTCATTGAATAGATTGGATTTTATGGCATCATGAAATATGGATACAAAATAGAAAAGTCATAGAGAATAATAAGTTGGAAATAATTAAAATGGAGGTGACTGTTTAGCTTGATTGTGAGTGGAGGAAATTCTAGTTATTTGCATTCAGATTTACATATTTTCCCAGTTAGTTAATCTATTCCTTAAACATTTAAATAATCTGTTAGTTTTGACCATAAAGACTAGACATTGCAATTGGACGGTAAGCATACACAAATAAATGTGACATCGTCTCTATCGTCAAGGACCATGAGATAAACACAAGTGAGGGGATATAAAATAAAAGGGACTTGTGAAAGGAGTCGTGGTTGCGTCACATTATCCTGTGTACGTCAAAATGAAGAACAAACAAGAGAATGGGCAAATTCACTCTGGCCGGGAAGAGATGGAAATGATTCGAAAACTTCAAAGATGCAGAGCTTTTGTTTGTTTTTTGCCTGTTTTTGAGCTGAATTATATGCAAGTATCTTACTGGTCAAAAGAAGGGCGTGCCAGAGGAAGTTAATTTAGTTCTGCCACTATTGTCTACAAAATAAAAGTGTGCTTTCAACTAGATAGAGAGAGTAAGTGATAAAATCCCAATTAATATAGGACGATTGTTAGCTTGTGTCTGCAGCCAAAACCTGCTGTATGCCAAAATTATGAAATAATTGATTTTCTTTTGATATCTAAACTCTAGCTCTGTTAGTTATACTTACTAGTTGTACCGGGTTCCCAGATCTTCACTCTAGTCATAGAGCTATTGTCTGCCAGTGTTCTCAGACTGGCTGGTGATTTCAATTCAAACTCTTCTGCTTTGTGCTCCATTGCTTCTCACTTAGTGGCTGATGAAAAGCAATCTGATAAGCTGGTTCTTACTAAGGTGTAATTACTTAACATCTTGATTATTAAATCTCCAAGGGTATTTGGAGTTTGAATAGAGGACTCTTGGATGTTAAAAGTCTTAATTCAAATTGTGGTACATGTATACCATGGAATACTATGCAGCCTTAAAGAGAGATGGAGACTTTACCTCTTTTGTGTTTACATGGATGCAGTTGGAAAAACTGTTAATTTAAAGTGGGAACTTTGGCTGGAATAAATACTTCAACATCCCTGCTTGTTAATCAACATACCCTCCACTGACCTTTTAAAGAAAAACCTCATTATATCCACTCCCGAAGAGCTAGGGAAGAAATTATTAATAGTGATCCTTTCTATGATGTTCACAGCTGAAATGGCAGGATGGAGCCACGAGAGAGGTACCTCAAGAACGGAAGAGAGGTGTTCTATGTAAGGGGCACATTAGGTCATTCTCTCTGTTAACTGTACTAATCGTCTGCAGAAGTAACATTTCCATCAAAACCACAACTGAAGTTTTTTTCAAGGCCAGCCATTCTCACCAGAGGCCTAAAATTCCATAGTGACTCTGAGCCCATTTGCTAGCAGGAGATGTATTTGCTGGGTGTGTGTTTGAAAGGTGAGAATCTCACATGGACTTTCGTGATTAATAATACATCTTTCAAAAATCTGAATTCTGATATTATCAGTCATTCATCCTAAACCTTCCTAACACCTCGAAATATCACATTTGTCAGTTGTTTTATCAGAGACTGAGTGAATCCAGTGTCAAGGATAGTCAAGAACAATCCAGTGTCAAGGACTAGGATAGTCCAAACTAGAATGGGTCTCTAGGGAGAATTGGGGGATGAGCTAGTAGCTGTCCGACTGTGAAGGAAGCGTTATCTGAGAGAAGTAGGATCACAGGGGGACATTTGCTGTGTTTGCTGAGCCACACAATGGAGGTCCTAGATACAAAGCTTTGGATACCAGGATATCATTTTGTTTTACTCTCTAGCAGTTGGGAAATACTCGGTATTTTGAGACATGAACACACATAGCGTGTTTGTTGACCGTAGTCTACTGGTGTTCTGTTGGGATTAGAGTTAGGAGAGAGTTCAGTGGTGAGTCTTCTGCTATGATCAAGGATATGAATGTACAGACAAGGGTGGTGGCCACAATATAAAAGATGATAAAATCTGAACCAAGAGAAATCATCAAAGACAACTTCAATGTAAGCATGGGTTTAGGTGGGTGTGGGAGATAAAAATCAGAAAGGGAGCTCATTTTGAAAGATTACAGCAGAACAAAATCTCGCTGCAGAGAGAACACAGCATATTCCACCTAATACCAAAAAATCTATACTTTTCAAAGAGAAACATTGGTGGCCACAGCACCTATAGCTGCCTACCACCAATCATTGTGTTCTCTCTTCTTTGCTGCAGTCAATTATTTGGAGCTCAGGACCTCATTTTTTTTTATTTTTTTCCTGCCAGTTGCTAAGGGTATGGAATAAACTGTGTTTGACCGAGGAATGCGAAATGATTTCTAGACCCTGAGAGCAGCTTCAGCATGATTATCTTTCCCAGACTGTGCAGACAGCTCTGAAAAACGAACTAGTATGACATGAAATTGCCAAAATATTTCCTTCTGTAATGAAAATGATAGGATTAAAAAAAAACTATAACCCTTCTTTACTCTCCTAAAGCAAAAGCATATCAGAAAGGCAACTTGTCTGACACCTAGTGTTCATACATTTGCTATTACTCTTCATATTTGACACTGATAAATAATTAAATCTCAAGAAGTTATCACAAAGGATAATTAGATGTAATTTAGGTATCTCAATGAGCTTTGCCTTTGAAATACAGGCATAATTAGTGCATTGAGCACAGGTTAACCTTAATTAAATTGATTAACTTGAGTAACATCTGCCTTGGTTGACAAAAGGAATGTAAACCTCAAGATTTATTTTTGTTTGTTGTGATTTAGCTTATTTTTCACATCTGCCAGTTTCATGTCTAAAGTCCCCAGTAAACTTCAGTAGTATGTTTCATTGTTAGGCTAAGTGATGGGAATGTAGTGATGGGATGTTGCTGAGAAGCAACATACAGTTCTTAACCCAGAGGGAGTATGTTTTCCTTTAAAAAAGTTAAAAAAAAAAAATCTTTACTTGGCTTACTCATTAGTTCAGCAGATCTTTTTCCCTAAAGTATTTTTTTATGTGTGTTGAACACTCGGGAAGATACTGGATGTTTCAGATGACTACAACTCAGCATGTGTTTTCTTTTTGTTCATGACTCAGTGGGAGAAAGAGAGAAATAAAAAGATGAGTAAAATGAAGATGCTAAAATCAAGTGTTAGAGAATGGCAAGGTAGCAGAGAAACCAAGTATTTAACACAGCGAAGGGAAGGAATTTTGGAAGCAGTGATACTTGAAAGGACGTAGGAGAGAGCAGATGAAAGGAGAGGACAGAGTGGCTTACCAAAAAGGAAGATATTATAAGTGAAGTTGTCTTTGTCTCCTACCATAGAGGAGAGAATCAAGAAGAACTTCTATACGTTCTAAGCAATAAAAATATTATGCTACCTTTCCGTAGCCAATTAAAAGCAATGCCATCCTAAATTGAAATGTGTTAAAAGAGGTCAGATAATTTTTAAATGTCCTTCTTTTTCTCATTTTGATAAATTCTTTTGGGGGTGAAATAAAATATCAAAATATTTTCATAACAAGGTACCCCTTCCCAGCTCATCTGCTTTGAGAGATCACACTAAATCTGTGCTTTCCTTCCCATGGGCTAGCTTGCACCGACAGCCGTGGGGAAGGGGATCCCAGGATAGAGCAACTCAACCCGACCAATGGGCGTGAAGCACCTGCCATGGGCAGCTTTGTAGTAGGTTCTGGGGATGCCATTAGATGAGTCCACACTTCTGCATCTTTCCTGGCAGGCCCCAAAGAAACATGTTCACCTTTTTTCTATACTAGAGTTTATAATCTGATTTTTACATGTCTTCCATCCAACCATGAGACAGAGTGTTAGGACTCCTTTACGAAGAAATAAAAGCACTTCATATTAACTGAAACAATCATAACATTTTATTCCACAGATTTTATATGTAAGTCTCTAAAGAATAATTTCATCAGCCTGTGATTATATTATTCTACTAGTGTAAATGTGATTTATCTACATGATTTGGGGAAGAAAATCTGCTAGAGATGAGAGTTTCAATGAGACCTTTTAAAATCCTTTATTAAGAATAACTAGCATACTGTCTTAAAGGCATTGTTCAATGTCCTTTGAAAAGATTAACTGACTTAATCCTAATATTGACCCTATGAGGTAGATACTGTTACTTTTGCTATTTTATAAAAAGAGAAGCAGGGAAACAGAAAGTGAAATAATTTACCCAAAGTCAAGGTGATAGGTGGCAAAGCCAGAACTGAAAACAAGGCAAGGGGTGTCTAGAATGTACATTGCGGGTTCCACCTCACTACACCGGTAGGTCGGTCTGCTATTACTGGTGCTTTAGTGTACTGGGCTTACACTTCTGTTTAATATTCGACTAAAATATGTCCAATCCTTGTACACTTTACTAGAATAAGCTTAGTGCTTTTGCACCTCATTATAAATATTTCCATAGAATGTATGTTCATCTTACGACTTCTGACTCCAGACTCAAACTCCGGCTGGCATCTTGACTGACCTTGCTTACCGTCCTTCTGGAAGATGCTGCCCTTTCTTTACCCCCATGTTGGTAGATTAGGGAACTTGATACTTCGTCCTTCAGATCTCCCAGTATGCTACTCCTTCACTATTGCTGTGTATAGAGCTTTCCTGAACATTTGGAGACAGTGGAGTTAATAGCAGCACGCCACCGAGCATGTGTTTCTAGACATTTAAAAATCATTCCTGTCAGTGACGATACAAAGCCCTTTCATTACCCTCTTCAACTTCCACCCTCTCACCAGAGTGATGCTCTCTCTGCTCGTATTCCCAAAATGGAGCAGTCAGGGGCCACCCACAATTCCTATTCATTTTTCATGTAGATAATTTTCTAACCTTTCTTTAACACATTTTTTTTCATCTTTTCTAGTGCAGGAGACCTTTCCTTTCACAACCAGAGACCATAAAGGTGTTTTTACCAAATTTCATAACTGCGAACATTTGAATAGTGAGTCATGTAGGCATTTGCTATCATTCTTTTTCTCAAGCATGATTTTTTTTTGTTACATTAAAACAATAAAGTAGAAAAAAAACTATTGGGCATATGGGAGATGAAAATGGAATAAAAGATGAGATATCTCTTTAAGTAAGTGAAACATAATTGAATTTTCAGTAAACATAGTGATTTAATAGAGAAGCCATAATATATATCTTTGACAGATTGATGATGATTCTGTATGATTCTGACTTCAGATATATGGCATTAAATATGTACTAAGAATTTAGAGTGGTTGGATTTCTTTTAAAAGGAACTCCCAAAGTACTGTTCAATGTTTTGCTCAAAAAACAATTATTACCTACTTCTTCTGTTTCAGGTTTCATGCCCTGAGGAAGGGCATGATGAATAAAGTAAGATCCTTGATCTCACAGAAGGTAGATCTGGTCGGGCATTTAGGAATATTAGCAAATATTTATAAAATATGCAATATTATTGGTGCTTAAAGTGATGTGCACACAGAAGTATGAGATGCAACTACCAGCCTGATCAGATTAGAGAAAGTCCCTGTGTAATGTGGCATTTGCTCTTCAGGCTGAGTGTGAGTGTTCCAGGGGGAAAAAGGCGGAAGAAAAGGCTTGTGTGAAGGGCGGGAAGAGCAAAGCTGTGTCATGTTCCTGTGATTAGGACATTAGCTGCTGTGATGGCAGCAGAAGGAGACGTGGGGGAGTCGGAGGGTAGGGAACGGTGTGGATGAGATAAGAGTGGAAAATAGGATACGTCTCACCCACTGTACGTCTCGTTCCAGGTGCTTAGACCTTCAGAAATGGCAGGGGCAGGTTTTCCAGTGCTTACCCCCAAAGCAGATTTCAGAATCCCACCAGGATCCCTACTGAGTGTGCATGTCTTCATACAGTGGTCCCTAAACTTTTTTGGCACCAGGGACCAGTTTTGTGGAGACATTTTTCCATATATTGGGGTATTGGCGGGGATGGTTTTAATATGAGTGTGCACGCAACTGATTTATCATTGTCTCTGTGCAATCAAACCTCTTTGCTAACTATAACCTGCATTTGCAGCTGCTCCCCATCGCCAGCATCACCGCCTCAGACCATCAGGCGTTAGATTCTCCTTCCAGCGCAGCAAGCTAGATCCTCACATGTGCACTTTGCAGTATGGTTCATGCTCCTGCAGAGTCTTATGTGGCTGCTACTTGTGTGACGGAAGGTGGAGCTCAGATGCTGATGCGAGTGGTGGGTGGGGTGCCTGTAAATACAAGAAGCCTGCACTCACACACTTGCTGCTCACTCCCTGCTACACGGTCTGGTACTGGTCTGTGACCCCAGCCTGGCAGGGACGGACTGCAGTCTTGATGGGAACCAGAATCCTGAAGTAACGCATGCAGATTCGAATTTAAGGAAACTTTTCTATAGGTATAGGAGACTTCAGCTATTTTAGTCTTGTGTAATCTAATGATCACACTACTGCAGTGATGTATATTATAAATGTATTTATCAACATAACGAAAAGTTTAGTTTTGAATACAGCTTGAAAACTGTATGGCACCCTGCGTGCAACTTAGAGTAGCTTAATTAGAGGAAGTTATACAAAATGTTTGCTCAAATACTATTGGTAAAATTTTACCAAGGGTTTTCTTTTATTTCCTCCCTCATGCACAATAGATCTGAATGTCTGAATAATTTAATCATTCTGGAACAGTCAAACAGGCTTCATGCTTTGAAGATAGCTAAGAATTTTCTTAACTGGGTTGAAGCTTTTGGAAGCACTGCAAGAAATTATATGTGAGAGAATATGTGAATTTATTTAAACTACTAAGTTACCTTTAAGTTTCATCCAGAGAATAGTTCTGTAAGAAGCTATTATTCATTTTAGCTAGAGCAGAAAATGGGCTTGTCCTTAACCGTCTCATACTGTTTACATAGGGTAGGTACAGGGACCACTCTTTTTTATTTTAAGGAAATTTATTTCCAGTTAAGGTGAGGGTACAAGCAACCAGGTAAACATATATGATTTTGTTAGGTAGAGTTCATCTTGTGGTTCTGTCCCACACACAAAAGGGTGCCAACCTCCCATCCTGTACCCATTCAGTGAGAGCACCCCAACCCTCCCCCACTCCTTTGCTACCTCTCCCCCCAACTGGAACGGAAATGAGTTTTTCTCCTATTTGGGTGTGTATTAGATTGTCCACTGGCCTGATTGACTACATTGGATATTAGCTTTTCCATTCTTATGGTACTTTGCTAAGAAGAATGTGTTTCAACTTCATCCAGGATATTATAAAAGATGTGAAGTCATCATCTTTTTTATGGACAAATAGTATTCCATGGTGTGCATGTACCACGGCCTAAATAGTATTCCATGGTGTGCCTTTTCCCCGGCCTTCTGATCTTTGATAAACCAAACAAGAACATGCACTAGGGGAAAGAATCCCTATTCGATAAATGGTGGTGGGAGAACTGGAAAACCACCTGAAAAAGACTGAGACCAGACCTGCATCTTGCACCACTTACAAAAATTGATTCAAGATGGATAAAAGATTTAAATCCAAGGCATGAAAAAATAAAAATCCTCAAAGAAAGTGTGTGGAAAACACTTGAAGATATCAGCCTGGGGAAAGATTTTATGAAGCATTCTTCTGTGGTAGTTGCAACAACAACAAAAATAAATAAATGGGACTTAATTAAACAGGAACCACTACTTTTTAAGGCTGTTGATAGAATCAAGTGAACAATCTGTATGTTTGTCTAAAACATTTCACTGTATGTGAACAGGGAACAGCTTGCACGTTCATTTTGTGGGGAATTCAAAATAGAAAAGCATACTGAAGAGCAGGAGTAACAAGTGTGGGTGACAACATGAAAAAAGTGGGAAAAGCTGTTGAAATAAATAATTCTGGTTGTGTTGGAGTAAGAAGCATCGTGGATAATTCTTCCAAATTATAGAGAAACGGGTATCATATGTAGGATTACATATACAACCCTTTTATTAAATCTCAACATTGAGAAGTATATTCCTAAATGACATTTTTCACTTTTTAATGATTTTCCAATGTATAAGTGCGCCTCCACATAGAAGCTACTACAATTTACCAGAAGAGAAATTTTCAAAAAACAAACAAAAATAGGTTTAAACTCCAGTTTTGTAGAATTTGGTGCACTAGCTATATGGCTACTGTGTTTTGACTATATTGGACATGCATCTAAACTGATGGTTTTGTTTACATTTCTTTGGGGGCATCTGGGAGATGAATTAATTCATTTGTCAAATTATTTTTCATTCTTAATATACTAGTCATTCAAACTCTTTGGCCTTGCTCTGCAAAATTGCAGCATTAAAGCTTTTTACTCTTACTTTTAAAACTCTTGAATAAGAACAGAGTTTTTTTGAATTTGTAGTTCATAAGGAATGTCCGTATTGCAATCATAATTATTTCAAATTGATATTCCAAAAAATCACATCATTGGAAATACCTTTCTTTTTAAAATTTTATATTTCTAGAGCATTTAAAAAGGGTTGCTTGCGTCCCGCATCAAAACTACATATTCCTTCTGCTTTTGACTGTGGTACTGTTGGAGTATTTTCTGATTACAGTTGGGAAAGCAGGGAGGGATGTTGCAGTAAAATAGACTCTTCTAGGTCTGATTGATTTTGTGCTTTACAACCCATTTCGGTTAACAGAAAGTATTGCAATTTTTTTCTCCTGCTATTTGGAAAAAATGTAATGGTCTAAAATATTGCCTACCTTCTGAGGAAGTTTTCTCTTGTCAAAGTAGAAACAATATTTTTATGAAACCTTCTGTAACTTTAGAGTGAATTCTTTCAATTCATTTCTTTGTCTGTTGACCTATAAGTGTAGATATCACTCAGCCATTACACTGGGCAATATGATCCAGTAGACCTATAAGACCACGATCAAGGGGCTCTAAAATCAGGAGATTCTAGAGTGGAATTAAAACCATTTTTTTTTAGTGTCCTTATATTTGTTTAGAAGGTAGCTAGAATTCATCAGTATTATACGTTAGTATGCATTTGTATAATGACTTCAAATATATTATTGTGTTTTACAATGAAATTTCTTAGCTATTCAAGAAAGCTAATGGAAAAAACCAGATGCATTTTTAACACTATATTCTAGGCAAATTTCCCAAAAACCTGGAGAAGAAGAAGAAATAAAATGTTATGTACACTAATATAGTGTTATTTAGGAAGCAAAAATCACCAAAATTTTCCAGCATAGAGAAGAATGTATAATTTAATAATCATTCTTAGAACAAAAAATATGATCAAAAGCTTGTAGTGATTTACCATAATAAAAAAAAAAACTAAATATGATGACAGAGGAAATTAACCATGATAGCTATTGAGAAGATGCTAAAAGTTGTAATGTATTGTTGAATTCAGTTTCTAATATTTTGGTGAGAATTTTTGCATCTGTCTTCATGAGAGATATTAGCCTGTTTCGTTTTCTTTTTTGCTGTGCCTTTGGATGTTTTGGTATCAGGGTGATCAGGCCTCCTCCTTCATGTTTTAGAATGATTTATGTAGGATTGGTATTAGTTCTTCAAAAGTTTGGTAGAATTCAGTAGAAAAGACATTGGGTCTTGGGCTTTTCTTTGTTCGGAGACTTGTTGCTTTTATCTCATTATTTATTGTAGAGTTTTAACTCAAGACCACTTTCTTTTGCACATTTGTGGATTGTCTAAGGCTTACTTTAAAAGAAAAGATTGAGGTTAGTTGTCATTATGTAGTTAGAGGAGCTGTAAGTCCAATTCATTTGTCGTGAGTTAGAATGCCGTGTGCTACTTATTAAAATGGCTTTTCTAACACTTGGCTATCCACTTAGGCGTGTTTTGGAAACCCTATAATGTGATTAAAATTCTATTGGTTTACTCAGCTCTGTGGAGTTTGGACTTGGTCCTGGAGTGAACATTGCATTTAAATAAATAGGCAAAAAGAGGTATGAAAACATTTAAAATGCACAATATTGTAGTGAAGGAAAGGGCTGAAGAGCCAGAGGATCTCTGTTAGTAATCCAGGGTGGATGCGCTCAATTTAACACAATATTGATGAAAGAAAGATTAAAAGAGATTTTAGAAGAAAAGTTTTTGGTGAATAGCTAAACACAGTTAATCAAAGTTTCTAAGACCTTGAGTCTAGATGATTAGGTTGATCCTAATATACAAAATAAGAAAGATAGAAAAGTTTTGAAACAATTGAGGGGTATAATTGGCAAAAGAAATCCAGCTTGGTAAGTTATGCAGTGAACAAACAGCTGGACTTCAGATAAGACGTTCACGTTAGGCTCGGCGCCTATAGCAAGGTAGTTATGGTGCCAGCCACATACACGGAGGGTAGCGGGTTTGGAACCCAGCTCGGGCTGACAACTGCAACAAAAAATAGCCAGGCATTGTGGCAGGTGCCTGTAGTCCCAGCTACTTGGGAGGCTGAGGCAAGAGAATTGCTTGAGCCCAAGAGTTGGAGGTTGCTGTGAGCTGTGATGCCACGGCAGTCTACCAAGGGCAACATAGTCAACAAAAAAAAGAAAAGAAATGTTCATTTTAGCAGCAGTTCCAAAAATTACCTGGGTGGTTCCAGACAACTTTTCAGGGTATCTGTGAGATCAAAACTGTTCTCATAATACTGGGAAGTCATGATTTACCTTCTTCTATTTTAGCATTTGTACTAATAGTGCAAAAGCAACAATGAGCAGAATTGCTGGGGCTTTAGCACAAATTAAATCAGTGGCATTAAACTGTACTAGTAATCACTGTATGTGATTACAAGTCACATTTTTAAAAAGCCTCTGCATTTAATAATGTCCTAATAAAACAGTAAACACTATTAATTTTGTTAAGTATCAACTCTCAATTTCACATATTTTTCATATTCTATGTGATGAAATGAGAAGACTGCATGAAGCAAGTTCTAGGCATACTGAAGTGTGACGCCTGTCTGAAGAAAAGGCACTTTGGCTGTTGAGTTACAAGCTGAACTAGCCACTTTTTTCCCCTGATCATTTCTTTCTTGAACAAAATGATTGGCAGGAAGGCTATGGTTGTTCAGACTTGGATATTTAGTAAACATTTGCTTAAGATTGAACAAAATGAGCTTGTAATTTCAGGGGAAAGAACTTACTGAAGGTATTTTGAAAACATATTCATCTCTGTGACCTGGAGAGGTTTTTTAATAATTTAAAAAGCGATGGAATGTGTCAGCATTGGCAAAATCTGCATAATCTGTAAACAACATTTTCAAATGTCAATGCACGAGTTACATCTTGCATGGATCACAGAACCATTCCTAATGATAGATTGACCAATGAATCTTGATAAATAGATTATGGAAAGTTCATTGGTATGTGTTTAGATTCCACATTGCCCCTAACCTTGCAGGGCTTGAAGAAACAACCACTTGTCACATTTTGATGTAATATCAAAGAAGAGTGTTAACAATGATCTGAATAGGCTACTAAATGCCCCTTTCCTGTGTCAGGTGCCTGTCTGCATGAGACTAGATTTTCTTCACATACCTTAACCGAACAACATACCGTAACAGATGGAGTCCAGAAACAGAAGAATCCAGCTCTTTCCTATTAAGCCAGACACAATGAAATGTACAATTACAGAAAACAATTGCTCTCTTCATACTAACACTTTTTGTTTTGGAAAATATAGTAATGTTGTACAAAATAAGTAATTGAATGTAACTATTTTTTAGATTATCTCAATAGATTAAATTATTATTATTATTATTATTATTGAGACAGAGCCTCACTCTGTCACTCTCGGTACAGTGCTGTGGTGTCATAGTTCACGGCAACCTCAAACTCTTGGGCTCAAGTGAGTCTGTTGCCTCAGCCTTCCAGGTAGCTGGGACTACAGGTACTCACCATAATGCTTGGCTATTTTTAGAGACAGGGTCTCCCTGTTGTTCAGGCTGGTCTCAAACTCCTGAGCTCAGGTGACCCACCCACCTCAGGCTCCCAGAGTGTTAGGATTAAAGGCGTGAGCCACTGTGCCTGGCCTAAAATAAATGTTTTTAAATGATTACTAGCTTTTATTTTTTAAATAATATAAACAATATATCTCAATCTATTTGTATGTATTTAACGTAATATATAAATGTAGCCTGCCTACCTCAACAAAAACTAAAAGTTTCTCAATAAGTTTTTTTTTTTTTTTTTTTTTGGCAGTTTTTGGCCAGGGCTGGGTTTGAACCCACCACCTCCAGCATATGGGGTTGGCACCCTACTCCTTTGAGCCACAGGCGCCGCCCTCTCAATAAGTTTTTAAGAGTATAACGGGCCCCAAGATCAAAAACTTTGAGAATTACTGACCTACATATGTAAATATGGAACTCAGCCTCCCAAGTAGCTGAGACTACAGGCACCAACCACAATGCCCAGCTATCGTATTTTTTGTAGTTGTCATTGTCATTTGGTAGACCTTAGGCCAGGTCCTACATATTACTGATCTACATATGTAAATATGGAACTCTTCACTTTGGAATTTTGTTTGATATTTTGAAAGTTGTGCCCTATTTTGAGGAAGGGGATATAGAACAAGAAGGAGGGCTCTGAACAGTCTGGCCTAGGATATAGAGGAATGAGTGAAAGAAGCCAAATTTTCATCAATAGAGGATGTAAGAGAACCTGTGTCACTAAGTTTGGAGGCTCAAGTAACTAGGAGAGTGCCAGCCTTGAGAAGAAGCCATTGCCTTTGCTGAGAAAGAGTTGACATAAACTTCAGCACCATTTCAGTGGCAATCTCACCCAATCAGCTCTCCCTGCCTAAGTCTTTCACCACACCTTCATGGAATTAATGGACCATCCCCAGCAACATTCCCTAAATCTTAAACCTTTTTCCTGAAAAGAACTTCACCCACTCACTCATTGTGACTCAATCTTAGCACATTTTCCTTACATGTATTATCTTCTGGTGTAGACATTTTGGTAGGCATGGGGGGATGGGACGTAGAAGAGTAAGAATGTTTTCTTCTCCACGGTGTGGTGGTAAAGGTCTTAAATGGTATCTTTCTTTTCCAGAAATTAGTCTGCATTTTTCTACTTTATAATTACAAATAATACAAAATTTTCAGCTGAGTTGACTCCAACACAATGCAGAGTTTTTTCTTTACTTTTTTTCTATTAAAAAACATTGATTTTTCAAAACAGAGAATAATTTCAGACGCTAATTTGGATTATCCCACATGATGTTTTAATATTAGTGTGCTAAATTAACAGTGAAATCTTTACACTTGGTTCAATTAGATAAAATTTTATTTTATTTTGGTTTTTGCTTAAGTCTATCTCTAATGGCCCATTGTCAACTTGTTTAAATAGAGTGCCAGCCTATTTAAGAAGAGATATTATGGCGGCACCCATAGCTCAGTGGGTAGGGCACCGGTCACATACACTGGAGCTGGCTGGTTCAAATCCGGCCCAGGGTCTGCCAAACGACAATGACAACTACAAAAAATACAATAGCCGGGCATTGTGGTGGGTGCCTGTAGTCTCAACTACTTGGGAGGCTGAGTCAAGAAAATTGCTTAAGCCCAAGAGTCTGAGGTTGCTGTGAGCTGTGATGCCGCGGCACTCAACATGGAGCAATAGCTTGAGACTCTGTCTCAAAAAAAAAAAAAAAAAAAAAAAGGAAGAGATATTATATCATAATGATGCAGATCCCAGGTTCTGTAGCCAAATATCTTGGGCTCAAATCCAGGTTCTGTCACTTTCTATCCTTAGGAAAATCACTAATACAGTCAGTATTTCAACTTGACCATCTGTAAAATACGAATGATAATAATAATCATTATTCTTACGCTAGTAAGAATATCCACACCATGGGTTGGAGAATCACATTAATTAATTTTCCAGAGGAAGCTAATGAATCATCTGCTTATGACAGGTACATAACAGAAGAAAGGAATTATTATTATCAATCCTTAATGTGTCTTGAACACATTCCACTTGTAGATACTGAGCAAGTATGTAGAAATTCATTTGATTTTAGCAGCTTCTCTATAAGATAGGTGCTGTTTTTATACCTATTTTCTGATAAGAATGCATGAGGCAGAGGGAAGTTAGGAAATTTGCACTCTTCAGAACTAGCAACTAATTGCAGGGAATTTGAACCTGAACCTATCAGAATGCACTGAGGTCCCTCAGAGGACAAGCGTTGGGAGAGACAGAGATGGATAGGACGTGATTCCTGAGCCTGTGGGATCTATGGTCTCAGAAAGGCAGGAGGGAACAATTAGTCTTAAAACACTGTTCCAGTAGAGTGTGTAAACGTAAGAGGGAGGGGAGTCACAATCACCATCCTGTGCTTTGTCTCACAGACTCCTGTGCCTTCAGAACAGACACTGTCATGTGTCTTTTATTAAGGATGAAATAGAGAGGTTAATGGCTTTGATGATGAGTTCTTGGAAGAGCCTGGGCTAGAACCATTGTCTTTTTAGTTTGTAAGTCCATCATATATTTATTTTACTTTTTGTCTTTTATGATAGGCATTAGAGTATGTGGAATATTGGCCCCCAGCAGTCAGAAACAAATTGCTGGAATCTGTAAATGTCACTTACGTGGAAAACATTCTTTGCATGTAATTAATTTAAGGATCTTGAAATAAGAAAATTATCCTGAATTATCTGGGTGGGCTGTAAATGCAAAGCCATGAATTCTTAACAGTTATGGGGAGATTGCTCTCTCTCAGTGTCTCTCTCTCTCTCACACACATGCGCACACACACGCTCACACACACACACACACACGACCCGATCACAGAGGCAGAGATTAGAGTTATGTGGTCATGAGACAAGGGATCCCAAGAAATGTCAGCAGCCTTATGCAGCCAGATGAGAAAAGCAACATTGTCTCCTAGAGCCAGCAGAGGGAGTGCGGAGCTTCCAGACCACCCCTTGATTTCAAACTGATTTCGCTACTTGACACTGCTTTTTGAACATCTGGCTTCCAGAACTATGAGAGAATGAATTTCTGTTGTTCAAAACACCAAATACATGGTACTTTGTGATCGCATCAATAGACTGACAGGAGACCCTCTGCAGCTAGGTGGGCGGGCCCCTTGCCTGCAGTCACCCTGGTTCTTCTCCAGAGAACCCACTTGATGACCCTGTCAGGAGACTCGCCACCTGCTAGTCTTGCCTGCCATCATTTGCCAGACTACAGTTATGTTCTCTTTGCAACTCGATATTGTTACCTGAGTCACTCTCTTTCTCCTCTTTTGCCATCACTCTTGGCAACTACAACACCCGCTTACCTACTCAGTATTCCGATCTCCATGAGTACTCTGGATTACACATCCTTCAGCTTACTCAGATAAACCTCCTGCGAGTCCTAGCCCTCATGCTCAATCATCAGTTTGTTCCAAAACATACATGAACATACAGTAATTTCTCCCTCCCAGTAAAAGCAAAAACCTTTCGCTTATATCCCATTCTTGTGCCTGCCATGGTTCTCTGCTCCATCATAGCAAATCTTTGCAAGAAGTTGTCTGTACATTACCTCGATTCCGGCTCTCTTTTGTGCTTGCATTCTGCTGAAGCAGCTCTTACCAAGGTCTTTAAGAGCCTCTCTTGTCACTTCTCATGCTCAATTGCTATTCCTCATCTAAGCTGACCTCGATAGAATCTGACATAATAGGTTCCTTTCTTACACTTGGGTCTCTTTTCTGTCTTGATTTCAGGGAAACTCCATTTTCCTGATTTTCTTTTTTACTTGACTGACAGATGGTTTCTCATTCTTCTTGCTGGTTACTCTTCTTTTCCTAAATCTTTCCACTCTTACCTATCTTTTCTCTTTAGGTTATTTTATGTAGTGCCATGACTTTACTTTCTATATCAATCACTCTCAGACATCAACAGCCTCAACTTTTCCTGACATTATAGTTATTTTATCTAGCTGTATTCTGATAAGTCTCATTTGAATTTCTCATTGTTCCATCAGTCACAAGCAGGTTCAAGATAGAACTTCTAATTTTCAGCCTCCACCACTGAATTTGGCGCCTCCACAGTCTTGATTCTTTGAGTGAATACCACACCTCACTGCTAAAGCGCAGGCTTCAGAGTTATCCTTCCTGATCTGTTTCTCCTATTCTCTTCTTCTTCCAAACAACAGCAAGTCTTTTCACCTCTGATTACAGTTATCTGAGAATTGATTTTATCTGTTACATAAATGCTTAATTGCATTTAAACTTTGCTAAAGTCATAAATTTATTTTTAGGACATAAGTGATTAGAAAATAATATTACAAATAAATGTGAAACACCATGATGATGAAATTAATGGGGAGGGGAATGAGGATGTATAAAAGTTGAAAAAGCATTTTCTATGTAGTGCTTGTCCTAGGAGATTAGATTAACTACCAATACGCTAATTCTTGGTGATACAGATTAATATTACACTCAGTAGTTATTTGTATAGATCACTAACATCTGAAGAATTATGCTATAAATTATACTGCATAACACTTTAAAAGTCATTAAATTAATATTCAAAAGACATCTATTTTACAATTTAAAAAAAAAGTGAGAAAATATGCAAATGTAAGGGATTAACTCAGTATAAACACATCCAAGCTAGAAAATTACACTAACTTCTTTTTTTATTTAAATATGCTGTCTTCATAGTGCCTATATTGGCCTTTGGATAATTAAAGGCATTATTAAATGTGATACTATTGAAATTTATTGGAAGGCACATAATGCAAAAAGGAAGTAGAGTTAAAATCCATTGTAACATGTATGCACTAAAAACTGGTTGAGAACTTATTCTTTTTTTTTTTTTTTTGAGACAGAGCCTCAAGCTGTCACGCATCACAGCAACCTCCAATTCCTGGGCTGAAGCAAGTCTCTTGCCTCTGCCTCCCAAGTAGCTGAGACTACAGGCGCCTGCCACAACACCCAGCCATTTTTTGGTTGCAGCCGTCATTGTTGTTTGGTGGGCCCAGGCTGGATTCGAACCTGCTAGCTCAGGTGTACATGGCTGGCGCCTTAGCCTGTTGAGCCACAGGTGCCACGCCGAGAACTTGGTTTATCTATTCATATATCCAATTATAATTTAGTGCAAAGGAATGCATAGTTTCAGGCACAAAGTTGCTCTAAACTAACAGAGTACTGATGAATTATATGTTACACTAACATAACCTGTGACTGACTTGAGAATTGTAATGCACAAAAATGCAAATTCACTCTGGCGATTTTTTAAAAAATCACATATACAGTGTAAAATCATCTGTTTATCCATGGTGGAGATGATTTAATAGTTTTTCATCTACCTCACCCACTGTCTACAGTTGAGGATATCTGTGGTCTTAAATTGTAATTGACGTGATTTTGTGTCTTAAAATGTTCATATATTGAAAATAATTAAAAGTATGAAATAAGTCATAAAACATCTATTCATGCTGGAGCCGTTATATTACAGTTATTTCATGATCATTACCTTTTAGAGTCAGCTTTATCTTTAAATCAAGAATAGTCCAGTAATGTTAAGGGTGCACCATTACAGAAAGCTATCTACACATGAATTTTCATGGAGTTTACAATTTTTCTAATTTAATTTTAAATCAGTAGTGCTTGATTTTTATCTCTATTTAAATTTAAATGCATAAGTGTTAGTAACCATTTGTGTTTATAATAAAATGTCTCTAAAGGGAATGTGGGCTGGAAAAACTTGAAATAACATTTCCAGTCTTAGAAGTTTTGTCATTAAGTTATCACAGAATGTTAATGTTGATAACTGAAATACATACAGATAAAGTTCATGCATTATCACTTCTGTCTTTAGTGAGATAAGATATAAATTATTTCATATACAAATAAGTTATTTTTTCTATAGGAGGAATTAATGTGTTTTATTAAAACAATATTTCTAATGTAGTCTTTTATTTAATCTACCACCCAGGCAATAAAAGGAAGGCTGAACATTATTCTTTCTCGATAGACTTTATCTGATATCAATAAAAAGAGTGTATTGAAATTTTCAGTGAAATATACAAAAAAGGAAATTTTTTTCTCATCTGTTTCTTAAGTTCCTTAAGCCATACTGACAAATGTTTATTTATTTTCAAGTTATGTTACATTATTTAACACTTGAATAGAAAGCTATTACTTATGTAGCTTGGGTAAGGGGTATTTCTTACCTATTTAAGCTTTGTAATGAATGGAACTGTATAGTTTCTCTTTAATAATTAAGACTCAGTGAGTTAGTCCACCACCTAACCTAGCTTGGCTTTGTAAACAATTAACAAATCAAATAAACAAATAATAAATAAATCAACAATTAATAAATCAAATAACAATTGTTATTTGACAATCATTTTGAAAATTTAAATTCTTACTAATATCATAATTTTAATTTCATAAATGGAAACATTCAACTTCTTGGTAATCATGATATTAGACGAAAGTGATAGTTTTGTGAATTCAAAATTATTACAAACAATTAGTTTTAGTAAATTCTCTTTTGAATTTTGAGAATTTTACATTAAAAGTTAGTAGCAGAATCAACAAATATATGGCTTCTAGATCATTCATTTTTGATATGTTTATATATTAAAATCAATGAACTCATTGGGACAAAAAATTCACAAAAATGTATTTATTTCTAAGCACTGAATGAATGAAGTGTACATAGAACAACAACTTAGAGTTTTATTCATCAACTGGATTTAGGGAATATTTATGATCATAAATATACAAAAATGCATAACTAATATATATTTAGGTAATGAATTAACCAGCATGGTTCAATATCAAATTTAAAGCATACTAAAAGCAAAGTATTATTTTTTCAAGGTGTTTAAAATATGACAATGGAGCTTTAATAGTAATTGCATTAAAATTATATATTGCTTTGGGTAGTATGGACATTTTGACAATGTTCATTCTTCCCAGCCATGAGTATGGTGTGTTTTTTCATTTGTTAACATTTTCACCTATTTCTTTTCTTAAAGTTTCATAGTTCTCTTTATAGAGATCTGTCACATCCTTTGTTAGGTAAACTCCCAAATATTTCATCTTCTTTGGCACTACTGTGAAAGGAATATAGTCCTTGACTATTTTTTCGGCTTGGCTATTGTTGGTATATATAAAGGCTACAGATTTATGGGTGTTGATTTTGTAGCCTGAGACATTGCTGTATTAAATTATATTCCAGGGTTGACTTGACATTTAGGTTCACTTTAGAATAGTCAAGAAGTGATCTAGGCTTTGGGTTAACCTGGAAACATGGGTGTCCTGGACAAAGAATTATCTTCCAGAGAAAATACTTCCAGGCAGTAGGTAAGTATTTATCAAATTAAATTTGCTTGTAAATTTATTTATATTTTTTGGCAGAACTTACTTATGTGGATGAGTTTTTTTCAGTAAGAAGAATTTTTGAGAATCTGTTAAGAGGAAAAACATTTACAGCTGTCTTGTTACCCTTGCCTACATTTGTCCTTAGAATTTTGATTTCTGCAACACCATGACAGTTAACATTTTAAATAATCTCATAAGTGTGATATTTGGTAAGGATAGAAATATTAACATGAGATTTTAAATAAATTTAATAAATTTTTTGAGACAGACCCTCATTTTATCACCTTTGGTAGAGTGACATGTTTACATAGCTCACAGCAAAAACTCAAAGTTTGGGGCTCGTGTGATCCTTCTGCCTTGGCCTCCCAAGTAGCTGGGACTACAGGTGTTTGCTACAATGCTCAGATATTTTTAGAGACGGGGATCTTGCTTTTGTTCAGGCTGGTCTCCAACTCCTGACCTCAAGCAAACCACCTGCCCTGGAATCCCAGTTAACATGAGATTTTAAATCCTGGAAATCAGTCTATCAAATGAATATGGACTGTCTTAAATAAATCATTTACATTTGGCTTTGGAAAGAACTGTTGTGCATATTTTTCCCTCCGAAGATTTGATTCCTAATTACGTTTACCTGAGGACAATATTGTAATTGTTTACAATTTCTGAGTATAGACCAGCTGACTAGAGATGGGGAGGAAACTTACTGGGCAGTTCCGTAAATGCCAGGAGGCCAGTCTGGGGTTAATGCTATGCTCGGAATCCTGAAGAGAGTGAAAAACCTTGGCAGGAACATCCTCCAGTGGATGTGTGAAGTATGGAGCAGTAAAATGTGTGAAGTATGGAGAGGAAGCCAGTAGTAAAAGAGGACGCAGGAAACAAAGGCATGAACTGCACAGAACTTGGGGAAGTTGACACAGAGTACTCATTAGGGGCAGCTGATCTAGGAGGCAAAAAGAGCAAGGCAGTAAATTTTTATTCTCCTCATTGGGCTATTTCATGATGGTGCCCTAAACGATGGGCTGAAAACGCAGATGCCACATTTTAAGGTTCTGGGTCAGTTACAAAAAATGATAACAGGGAAGAAATAGTATTCCCATGGACATAATAATATCAATATGTGTTTATATATCATATTTAGAATTTAAAGGGCCAGGGTCACAATATGAATCACAGCTTTGTTAAATGAATTTTCTAAGTGCCAAAGTCATAATGACCTATTCCTATTTTTCCCTCATTATGCCTCAGTTTGATTAACTGAAATATGAGCATGGCTCTCATTTCATCAAACTTCTTTTTTGGATAAAAGACATTCCCCACAAGGATCCATCCATCCAGAAGACACTCACTGAGTGGTGACCGTGAGCAGATAAAATAGTCCAAGAGGGAAGAGAAACACCAAGGGACCATTACACAGATCACCCTGAATTAAGTTCAGTGAAAAAATATTATGGTGTTTCTCAGAACATTGTATAGAAGGACCTGGTGGAGACAGGGATGTGTTGGGAGGGGAAGAAGGAAGAAGAGAAAGTCTCCCTGAATAAGTTACACTTGGGGAGCAATGAAGGATAGGGAGGAGTTGGCCAGGTGAAGCTGTGATGGAAGCATCAAGTACACATGACCCAGTTTGCTCTACTGTTTATAGTAACTGGTTTCATGCCTGTGAAATTAGGAACAAAGAAGATGACACCCATTGACTTTTATAGTATACCAGGTTGCACAGTGTCTGTCTTCTAAAACACACTTTTCTATCCTGGCAAGCAGGATGTGTGGTAAAACAATAGAAATACTAGTAGATGTGTTGCCCACTTTTTGTCATTGAAGGTGCCAGAAGAGGGAAGGAACAGTCCATAATTTCCTAAAAAGGTTGAAGACTGCAGTAAGGAAATGGAGATTCCTCTCCTCAACAGCAGTGCAGTTATTATGGGCTAATGTGGGTTCCCATTGGACAGACAATGCTAATGCTTAAAATGTCCTCTAAGAAGGAAGAATATAAAAAAGTCAGAAGACAGACATAAAACAAAACCATCTCCAAAGACATTCTAAGGAGAATTCAGTGGTATTCTCAAAACAAGAGTTTTAAATCTATACAATTTAAGAATATATGTTGCTAATAATTTCAGATATTTATTTCAATATCGAGGGAAAGGGAAAGCTCAGCCTTTTCTGTGCTTAATGCTAGATTCTGTAAATAACCTCTGAATGAGTCTGATATCAAATGTAAAAATGAGTTAAAACTCTGTATATATTATTTTTCTTTTCAAACCCAAAACTGTGTGGGATGCAGCACTCTGGGAGATTTTAGAGAAAAGCTTTCAGGATGCTCACAGCCCATGTGATCGTGTGGAATAAATTCTCAGGGAGGGAATTCTTTGGCAGCCTAGCAAATAAAATTACATTTTTCCTGACAGTGGAAGATTTTATGTTCATGTTTTAAAATCCTATTAAGATTTAAAAAATTGTTCTTTAATTATGAAACTTTGCAGATGTCCAGTTGCCAAATCTCCACATAGACATGGATCCAAATCCCCATTTCCCTCCTTTCCTGCTGTTCCAGTCCCACTACCTCTACTATTTCCTACTAGCTAGGATTAGTAAGTGGTCAGCAGGTGCTGGGCAATATGCCAAGCTCCACAAGGCTTATATCCTCAGATGTCATGATGTAGACACTGTTTTATATACTGCAGATTGAAGCATTGGGATCACAAACATTAAACACCTTGCTCACAAAGCAAAGTTATCTACAAACTCTCATTCCACTTTCACTTTCTGCATTGAAACACTCAAATCCCACAACCTTGAGAAAACCATTCTCTGAAGCTGCTGCTCCCTTCTTCATTATATTCATTTGCTGCTTCTACATCTTCATCTTCATTCTTCCTGCAACCTGACTCCTTGCCTTCACCACTCTGAGTGACACAGCCAATGAAGAATTCCTGTCTGACTATCATTCGATCTTCCCCAAATATTTAGTTCTGTTGACCACCCTCTCTCTCCTCTGAGACTTGCTCCCCTTTCTTAGAATTCTTTCTTCACCACACTACTTTTCTAGCCACTTTTTCTCAGTCTAACTTCAGGGACTCGTTTTTTTCTGACTGTTCCTTCAATGCTGGTGTTCCTCAAGGTTCTATCCCAAATATTTTCATTTTTTTAAGTCTAAATATTCTGTTGATATCAATTACTCCTGTGGTTTCAATTGCAATATATATCCCGTCATTCTGTCTTTTCTCCAAACTACACATCTTTCTTGAATTCCACACCCATTTCATCGATTTCTATTTGACATTCTGAATTTAGATCCTGAACAAGTGCCTCAAACTCAATATTTCTAAAAGTGAACTCATAATCTCTTTTTCTCTGTCTCTCTGATCAGCTTTCCTTCTAATATTCTCCTCTCTGAACTTTTCTATTCAGTGATTTGCCCCCTTGTCCAACTTGAAAATTGCATGTCATCTTGGGATCTGCTTCTTGATACCCAACATCCAATTGAGTTCTGAGCCTTATTAATTAACAAGAAACTCGATTTCCTTAATAATTCAACTGATAAGCTTTTAAAATTATTCATCATTTTTTATAATTTGCCTTCTGAACATCAGCTGCTAATGCAAGATGCTGACGTAACATTATTTGCCATTCTCAGAAAACAGCATGGCCCTTAATACTTTGAAAAATGATGAGTCTTTTACTCTCAGTTCTGGTTAGAAAAACTCTTTCAATAATCTGCTACTTCCTTATTACCATAGTGAACCTTGGGAATTTCTCCTGAGGTCAAGTTGGCTGCTCACTCACTCTTCCTCCCACGCAACCACAGAGCTTTGCACCAGCCTCCTTTCTAAGTTATCAGAACGTTTTTTTTCTTTCTTTTTTTTTGAGACAGAGTCTCACTCTATTGCATAGGTTGGAGCGCAGTGGTATCATCATAGTTCACAGCAAACTCAAGGCCCTGGGTTCAAGTGATCTTCCTGCCTCAGCCTCCCCAAGTGGCTGGGACTACAGGTGAGTGCCATCAGGCCCAGTTATTCTATTTTTTGTAGAGATAGGATCTTATTATTGTGCTCAGGCTGGTCTCAAACTCTTGGTCTTCCATTATCCTCCTGCTTCCGCATTCCAAAGTGTTACAATTGCAGGACCCACTATGCCTGGAGTCTTAGAGAGTTTACAACTATTTGAGGTATTCATCTCTTCTTCTAGACTGTGAGAGAGTTTTGAAAAAACAAAAATTGTTTTTATTATAGTAAATTGTTTACTTTCTAATTTGAAAATACATTCGGTAAAGGACTAGTTCCCTGAAAGAAGATTTGCCAAATGATCAGACTCACCAGATTCACTGAATTTACAAATTCATCCAAATAGTTTTAACAGTTAAACTTACTAGGATGTGTAAGTTTGGTCCCTAATGATGAAATATGATATTCTAGACATTAACATTTTAAGGTTCATATATCACCCAAGAACCTGCTAAAAAAATCCATAAATGCTCAAGTGTAGCAAAACAGAATCGGTATTCATTTAAAATAATTCTCGAAGGAAAACTGTGTTCCAGCTTTTGTGTGTGTGTGTGCACGTGTGTTTTATGTGTAATGAGACTGCTTTTCTATATGAGAAATAATTTCAGTTGTCTTTGCACGTTATTTTCTATTTTGTTAAACTTCAAGCATTTTTCTTATTTTTCTGCCATTTCTTCAAATGGCATATCAGCTTTAATTTTATCTTTCTAGCATTTAAAGTTTAGGACTAAATTAAACTTTAATTAAGATTAAACTTTAAATTTAAATTCACAGCCACTAAAATAAATCAGAATTTTAAATTAAATTAAAACTTAAAGAAAATGTTTGAATTAAATTAAATTTAGAATTAAAATGTAAATTCATTCAGAAGAATCATAATTAGTTAAAACTCACATGGAACTAAAAATGTGATTTCTACCCAGGAACAATTAAGGTACCTTTATTTGGTTGATAGCAATGTGCAAAATGATTCTTTGTGAAAGCACAAAAGACAATGAAAACAAAGAAAGACCACAATGAACCAAATGAAAAAGATGTGAATGAAGAATAAAATTGATTTAAAATACTTTGATAACAGATGAATGCCAGTAGGTTGGCCCGATACAAAATGACATTTACAAAAATTAAAATCAGCACAAATAAATAATTTCTGTGTAGAAATTCAACTTTTACGTAGTGAATATGAACTGTTTTACATTTGGTCATCAAATAAAAACATTCCTCTTAACACTTACAAGATTATTCTTGTTATATCAGTGTTTGATGGGTTGGTTTTCAGGGAATGGGCCATTTGGTGAACTCATTTTTATTGAGTTCACCTGCTTGCCTATCACCAGCAAACTCAACTCCTTCTCCAATTTCTACAACTTTCTTGTATTAAATTGAAGTCTCTCCGCCTCTCAAGATGCTCTAGCAGCTTTCTTAAGTAATATCTTTTATTCTTTTCTAACCAAAGTACCTAAAACTTCTCTGGCTGGACTTTTTAATTTTTTCCCTAGTCCTACTCCATTTTTCCATGGGTTTATCCCACACCTGTACTTGCATGCCCCAGAAACTCTTCAAACTCAGTGTTTCCAAAACCAAGTGTAAGTGTATTCTTCTCCCCCAACTGCTCCGATTCTCTAAACTGGATCCTCTTTGGAATTTTGTTTATAGGATATAACTCCCATCCATCCCAAGGCATAAGCAGGGAACTAAGGAGTTATCCATATCACTCCTTTTCTCTCAAGCTCCACATTCAACTACTCACTGGCTATTCTAAACATTTTTCAAATCCCCATTCGTCTCATTGTCACCATTCTTTTTCTTTTTCTTTTTTTTTTTTGAGACCGAGTCTCACTAAGTCACCTTGGTAGAGTGCCATGGCATCACAACTCACAGCAACCTCAAAATCTTGGGCTTAAGTGATTTTGTTGCCTCAGCCTCCCAAGTGGCTGGGACTATAGGCACCTGCCATAACTCCTGGCTATTTTTTGTTACAGTTGCCATTGTTGTTTAGCTGTTCTGGGCTAGGTTTGAACCCACTACCCTCAGCATCTGTGGCTGGCGTCCTCACCACTGTGCTATGGGCGCCAAGCCCCTGGCCACCATTCTAGTGCAAGGTACCATCATCTTTTGGTGCGACTACTACAATAGTCTATTGCCTACTCATGACAATTAAATTTTTATGCTTAAAATCTTAGATCAAAGGCTGTCATCTAGTAAACACTGAGTAAACATATGACAATAAATGTAGCGTGTTATTTATTCTGCCCTAATGCCCTTTTAAAATTTATTTTTAAATATTTGATGTATTTCTAAAATACAGATCAAAACACCCTGCTGTTTGAATCCTTTCAGTAGCTTCCTATTATTCTTAATGACCTAAATTTATAATATGGCCCCCATGGCCATGCTTACTTTGGCTTTGAATACCTTTCCACATTCCTTGGATTTTCTTCTCCCTTCTCTGGGCTCCAGGCACTGGCATTGGACCCTGCCATTGTCCTGCCCAGAGCATTTGTTTGTGTATCTTCTTATGCTATGGATGCCTCCTTCTACCCAGCTTAGCACCATTTGCCTTTGAAATGCTTCTTTCTCTTCCTTTTTAAAAAATAGACTTTGTTGTTTGGGCACAGTGGCTCACACCAGTAATCCTAGCACTGAGAGGCCGAGGTGGGAGGATCACTTGAGCTCATGAAATAAGATTAGCCTAAGCAAGAGTAATACCCACCTCTAAACTAAAAAATAGAAAAAATATAAAATATAAAAAATATTTATATAATATTTATAAAAAAATAAAAAATACTAAAAATAGAAAAATTAGCCAAACGTCATGGTGGGTGCCTGTAGTCCCAGCTACTCAGGAGGCTGAGGATGGAGGATCTCTAGAGCCCAAGAAGTTGAGGTTGTTGTGAGTTATGATGACACTACGGCACTCTACCTAGGGTGACAGAGTGACACCCCGTCTCAAAAAAAGAAAAAAAAGACAAAAAAAGACTTTTTTTTTGAGACAGAGCTTCAAGCTGTCACCCTGGATAGAGTGCTGTGGCATCACAGCTCACAGCAACCTCCAATTCCTGGGCTCAAGCGAGTCACCTGCCTCTGCCTCCCTAGTAGCTGGGACTACAGGCGCCCGCCACAACACCCGGCCATTTTTTGGTTGCAGCTGTCATTGTTGTTTGGCAGCCCGGGCTGGATTTGAACCCACCAGCTCAGGTGTACGTGGCTGGCACCTTAGCCCGTTAAGCTACAGGCGCCAAGCCAAGACTTTTTTTTTTTAAGACTTTGTTTTTTAGAGCAATTTTAGGTCCACTAGAAAATTGGGCAGAAAGTACAGAGTTTGCATTGTATCCCTGCCCCAGGACACTCACAGATTCCTTTACCTTCTCCCTCTTTTCAGTTTTTCCCTGCTAGATCTATTTCTTTTGTTATTGGCTTTTATAGAACCATATTATTTTCCTTCAAACATCAGTTTGAGATTGTTATATTTTAGTGTTATTATTTGTATTTGGCTTTTGTTTTCCTTATAAAGAACATTCTCCCAGAGGGCAAAAGCTATGTTTATTTTTTTCCCAAGATCTGATCCAGTGCCTGGCATCGAGGTTTTCAAGAAAATTCATCATATGGTTGAATGACATATATCATATGATCTTAGTGTCTGAGCAAAACAATATATAATTACCATTACAAGACCTAAAATTAATTTGAAGACCTAAAATTAACCATAAGCTTGCTATTTTTTTCTGTCTCAGATTAATTTAGCATCTCACTTTTATTACTATTCTTGTCCAGTAGCTTTCAAAAATTAACCACAGATGTTGCACTAAGTATACGCACACTGGTGGGAATAAAATTATTCTGTTACGTGTTAAATATAGTAATTCATTTTTGTTTTATTCGACCTTAAAAATATGGAGATTTTATATCTTTTGTAACAACATGGATGGATTTGTTTTTGCTTTTTCTTATGTCTGTGTTCAAACCTGAAGTGTTTGTTTTCCACCTTTAAAAATTTGCTTACCCTCCCTGAGAGCCACATACGGCCACAAGGGGGCAGAGATAGACAAATATTCAATTCTTTGGACTGTTTTGTAGCATGAGACTATTTTTTTGACCAAATAAATTAAAGCCATTTTTTAAAATAGTTTTTTCACTTGGTATTCATGTTAAAATCTGCAAGTACTATTACCTTCTTTATACAGTGTATGTTTTCTAGAAGATGAACAGACCTCCACTATACAAGTTTTAGACATTATATAACTCATCTCTTTAGTATATTGGATAGTTTTACACTTTTAAGAATTATATATCAGACAATGCAATGAATTGTTCACTGGTAATTGTATAGCTAGTTTTCATTTTTCTGTCTTATCTTTAGCCTATACACACATCCACATATGTACACACATATACACATACTGTTCATAGAAAGAAAAGGAGATTGTTTTGGGGGGAATTGTCTTTCAGAAAATATTTACATACTTCTGTCATAGACATGACAAACTGAACATTTTTGGGGAACAGGATTTCATAATATCGTTTTCTTTATTGTTCTATCTTTAGTGTACTAGATGCATATTTATCTCCACTTTGAATAAGAAAAACACATCCTTAGCTCTGTGTGGCTATCTTAACATAGTTCTCATAAATGGTTTTAATTAGGACTCCATGTTAGTGATTAAATTACATGACTGATCTTGTTTTATTGGCTATTATGAAATTCAGTTCCATGTAAATGTAGAGCCCATCAAATTTAGAGATGAATTTTAAGCATGTTAAATTTAATGATAATGAGATGATTTATGTGGGTACAGATGTCTTGGTTAGGGAGAAGTTTAGAGGACAGAGAGAACTTTTTAGAAAACCAACAGCAGAAAGAGTGAGACATTGATTCAGATTGAGGACCAGCAAAGACTGGAAATTACATGAAGGTTCAGAGACAAACTATCTGAACTTAATCCTGGGCATTCAAGATGGTCTATAACCCAGGTCCACATTTTCTTGCTGGCTCTTTTAGCTCTACCCATGCTATATTCCTTTCACCAGGATCAGTTTCCCTTCTTTGAATGAGTCATGCCCATCCATGCCTCTATGTCTTTGCCCTTACTTGCTTTCCTGCTCTGGCAAAACACGTCTCCATGCCACTATGCTCATTTTTTCCCCAGATAATGCAAATAACTGGGCATAATTATCATACTCAAATCTCTTGAGTTCTTGGAAGATATTGCTAATAGATCACACTGTTTCATTCACTCCCACTATATCTAGCCTCAGTACAGCTTCTCAGAGTAGTGCAGACACCAATACTAACTAATTACAGTTGGCTTATGAAGTATTTGCCACCATGGTGACTTAGCTCTAATTGGTGGCCTGGTGAGTAAGAGCAGGATCTGAAGGCTTTGTAAAATGTAATTTTGATTTGAATATGAAGATTCCAATAGGTTAGAATGTCTCTCCCTTCATCTGTAGGTGAGAAATTAAGGCAATTTAAAGTGTAATAAAATTATATTCATCTAAGTCAAACTGAATTAAAATATTCATTCATAAATACCTTAGAAGAAGGAACATGTTTATTTTACTTATCACTGTACCTCCAAAATTTAGCCAAGGGCCTGACACATGCCAGATACTCAATAATATTTGTTGATGGAACGGATGAATTGTGAATAATGGAAAATATTGTTATTTTATGCCACATGATTTTCTCCATTGAATGAGGTAGAAAGGGCAACTGCTCTGCCTGAAGCGTTCCCAGATGAATAAAAGGAAAAGTGTTTTTGGAAGGGTAATACATGACCATTTGGAAGGTAGCAACAGAAAGAACCAGTAGTAAAAGTTGGGAAACCTATGAGTGCATTGTCTAGTCTGTTTCATATCAAGTCATAAAAGAATAACAGAATCTAAAGAGTTTGGAACAGATGTGTATGTATCATGAGTCAATATAGACACTACTAAATTGTACCTAAAAACTAGACATTAGGTTTCCTTTAAGATCTAGTCTTTCAGAAGATTTAATTTAACTCTTAATATTTTGAAGTAAAGCATTTCAAAATCTTCCAAGGATATTTAATGTGATTTCTATTTCTAAAGGTCCCCGCCCTCCCTTCCTTCCTTCCTTCTTTTTCTTGAGACGGTCTCACTCATATACCTTGAGTAAACTGCAGTAGCATCATAGCTCACAGCAACTTCAAACTTCTGGCTCAAGTGATCCGCTTCCCTCAGCCTTCCGAATAGCTGGGACTATAGGTGCCCACCACAATGCCCATCTAGTTTTTTTAGTTTTAGTAGAGACAGGGTGTCGCTGTGCTCAGGCTGGTCTCAAATTCCTGAACTCAGGCAATCCACCTGCCTCAGCCTCCCAGAGTGCTAGGATTAGAGGCATGATCCACTGTTACCTGGCCCAGGTTAATTTCTCTTAGATGCTATTATTCTAAGCTAAGAATTAAACACTTGAAACTGAAAACCTTATTATTCATATGACCATGATAAGTATGAATAATTCTAACTTTAAAAACTTTGTTCATACATTAGAAAAAAGGTAATTAATTAAATGCTTTGGAGCTCAGTAATGGAATATATAGTTTCTTAGATACTGTGTCTGCCAGAGCTGTCCCGCAGAACCTTTTGTCAGTAGGGCGACGTTCTCTTATTTGTGTTATCTGATATAGTAGTGGCCGCATATGGCATTTAAAATGTGGTTAGTGCAACTAAAGAACTGAATTTAAAATATTTATTGATTTATTTTTTATTACACACAATTCCATATTATTTTGATCCATTTTCAGTGTTTTTTAAAAAAATTATTTCAAAATATTATGGTGGTAAAAATATTTTTGGTTACATAAATCACTTTTGTAACAATTATGTCAGGGTAACCAGTGTGCCCTTCACCAAATAGTGTTCATTGTACCTATTTCCTTCTTCTGCCTCCTCCCTGCTTGATTTCCACTGACTTCTAAACTCCCTCCATACACATGTGTGCTCATCACTTAATTCTAATTTAATAGGGCGTACACATGGTGTTTGTTTTTCTATTATTCAGATATTTCACTTAGAATAATGGACTTCAGTTATATTTGTATTGTTGTAAAAGGCATGAAGTCATCCTTCATGGCTAAGTAGTATTCCATGGTATATGCATACCACATTTTGTTAATCTACTCATGTATTGATGGACACTGGGTTGATTCCACATCTTTGTAATTGTGAATTGTGCTGCAATAAACATTTGAGTGCAACTGTTTTTTTGATATAATGACTTCTTTTTGGGGTGGTGATGGTAAATACTCAGTAGTGGGATTTCTAGATCAAATGGTGGGTATACTTTTAGTTCTTTAAGGAAACTTTATGCTGTTTTCCATAGAGGTTATTCTAATTTCTACTCCTACCAACAGTATATAAGTCTTTCTTTCTCTCTGCATTCATACCTGCATCTGTTGTTTTTAGACTTTTTGATAAAAGCCATTCCAACTGGGTCAAAGTGATATCTCATTGTGGTTTTAATTTGCATCTCCTTAATTAGTGACATTGAGCATTTTTTCATATGTTTACTGGTCATTTGTCTATCTTCTTTCGATATTCATGTCTTTTGCCCACTTTTTAATTTTTTTTCTGATTTGCTTAAATTCTTTGTAGATTCTGGTTATTAGACCTTTATTAGATGTATAGCCTGTGAATATTTTCTCCCATTCTGTAACTTGTCCATTAGCTCTGTTGATTATTTTGTTAGCTGGGCAGAAGACTTTAAATTTAATCAGGTCCCATTTATTTAATTTTGTTGTTGTTTTGTTTGCCATTGGGGTCTTTTTATAAATTCTTTGCCTAGTTGACATGTAGAAGAGCTTTTTCCAATATTTTTCTTCTAGAATTCTTATGGCTTTATGTCTTACATTTAAGCCTTTCATACATCTTTAATTAATTTTTTGTGAGTGGTAAGAACTCTAGATTCTGTTTTATTCTTCTGCATGTGACCATCTAATTTTTTTTAATCACCATTTATTCACTAGGGGGCTTTTCCTCCCTGTGTATATTGTTGTCTACTTTGTCAAAGATCAGCTGGCTGTATGTGGATGGTTTTATATCTGGATTCTCTGTTCTCTTCCATTGGTCTGTGTCTCTGTTTTTGTGTCAATACTATATTGTGTTGGTTACTATAGCCTTGTAGTATAGTTTGAAGTCTCGCAGTGTGATGTACACAGTTCAGTAGCATTCAGTTTTGTTCTTTTTGCTTAAGACTGATTTGGTTATTTGAGTTCTTTTCTGGTTCCAAATGAAGTGTGGAATTCTTTTTTTCTAGATTTGTAAAATATGACATTGGTATTTTGATAGGGATTGCACAGAATCTGAAATCACTTTGGGAAATATGAACATTTTAACAATGTTGATTCAACTGATCCATGAGCATGATATATTTTTCCATTTGTTTGTGTCATCTATGATTTCTTTCTATAAGGTATCATAGTTCTCTTTGTAGAGTTCTTTTACCTCCTTGGTTAAGTATATTCCTGGGTACTTCACTTTCTTTGTAGCTATTGTGAGTGGTATTGAGTTTTTGATTTGACTCTCATTTTGACTGTTATTGGAGTATAAGAATACTACTGAATTGTGTATATTGATTTTTGTAACATGAGACTTTGCTGAATTTATCAATCCTAGGAGTCTGTAGGTGGAGTCTTTGAAGTTTTGTGGATATAAGATCATATCCATAAGATCATAGCAAGATGTGACTGTTTTACCTCCCCTTTTAAAAACAAAGATGCTTTTAATTTGTTTCTGTTGTCTTATTGCTTTGGCTAAAACTCTACCACTATGTTAAATAGAAGGTGTGACAGTGGGCACCCTTGTCTTATTCTAGTTCTTAATGGGAATGCATTCAACTTGTTTTCATTCAATATAATGTTGGCTGTAGGTTTGTCATATATGGCGTTTATGATTTTGAGATAAATTCCTTCTATGCTTAATTTGTTGAGGATTTTTATCATGAAAGAGTGCTGAATTTTGTCACTTTTCTGCATCTATTGAGACAATCATATGGTGTTTGTTTAATATATGGAAATCAAAAAATGTGTGGTTTATTGAACCACCCTCGCATCCCTGGGATGAAGCCCATTTGGTCATGATGAATTTTTTTTTGATATTATGCTGAATTTGATTAGCTAATATTTTATTGAGAATTTTTGCATTCATAAGGGATATTGGCCAGTTTTCATTTTTTGTTGTGTCCATTCCCGACTTTGTTATCAAGGTGATACTGCCTCCATAAACTGAGTTCGGGAGGATTTCTTCTTTCTCAATGTAAATTTGTTACAACAGAAGTACTGGCTCTTCTTTGTAGCTATGGTAAAATTTGGCTGTGAATCCATTTGGTCTTGGACTTTTTTGTGTTGTTGTTGTTGTTGTTGTTGGAAGAGTTTTTATTTCTGCTTCAATCTCATTGTTCATTATTAGTCTATTCAGAAGTTCTTTTTCTTCCTCATTAAATCTTGGTGGGCGGGGTTGCCAGCAGAAGAAAGGAGATAACTAAAGTTAGAACAGAACTAAGCAAAATGGAAAATCAAAAAATAATACAAATGACCAATGAAACAAAAAGTTGGTTCTTTGAAAAGATAAACAATACTGATAGACCTCTTTATACATTAACCAGGAATAGAAGAGAAAAGACCCAAATAAGTTCAATCAGAAATGAAAAAGGAGATGTAACAATAACAGAAATACAAATCGCAGAAATACAAATTATTATCTGTGAATATTATGAAAATCTCTATACACATAAACTCAAAAATGTAGAGGAAATAGATAAATACCTGGAAACATACACTCTCCCAATAGTCAACCAGGAAAAAATAAAGTTTTATTTAAAGTATTTAAAATTTACATTTAAATAGCCTTATGTGCCTAGTGGATACTGTATTAGAGAATACAGGCACAGAAGAATAAGTGCTTCATGAAAGTGCTGTGATTTTTTGAGATGAGCTATTGATAATTAATAAATAATTATCAAACAAATATTATGATAATAAATAGGACTTCAGGCTAAAACTAGAAGAAGAAACTATAGAGTTGTAGTACAGAAATTTTCAAAAGAAACAAGCTTAGCACCTACTATTTGTTAGACCGTACACTAAGAACATTGACATTTATAATCTCAGTGAACGTTTATAACAACTCTGCAAGTGAACATTTTATCTTCATTTTATAAGAAGTCAGATGTTAAAATTTCCTCAGTGGAAACAGGATTAGAACTTACATCCATCTGGTTTTAAAAGCCATGCTGTGAAATGTGAGTGAACAGAAGAAAAATATCTGGATACAGTTACTTATGAGGTGAGGTCAGAGTGCGAATAACTGTCACATTTCCTAATATTGGTCTGGAATTTCTTAAATTCCTCATTGTTGAAGCTAGGTTTGGTTTTTGATGATGTAACAAACCTGAAGCTAAAAGTGGGATCAGGGGGTCTGAGTTGGGTAGAAGAAGAATGGTGATGCTGAGGACCAGGCAAGCACTGACCATTGATGTTCTGGGTCAACATTGGTCTGGTAGAGCCAGAACCTTACACACCTAAGTAGCAATTTTCATCCTTGCTCTTTCCATTACAGATGCTGCCTTATGACAGCATTCTTGGCTATAATTTTATGGTTGGATACTTTTATGTCATTTTTCTCTTGAATAATGGTCTGTGACCTGATTTTTTCCTCATTTGTCGTATGGCTTATGTGATGTGGCATTCACATAGTGATTGTGATTTACGGGTATTTCCCTCCCACAATTGTTTTGAGAAGCAGCTTCTGTAACACCAGAAAGCATGCTTCATTTCCACGTGGAGAACAGATGTGTGCCTCTACATGTTGATGTGTCATTAGATCTAATGCCTCTGAGTGTGTTTGTTTGCTGAGGACCCAAATAACACTGTATTCCATATCCTTAGAATAAAAGGATAACAGCATTTTCCCTTCTTGTCTTTAGAGATGGTGCCACATAAGAAAGATTCCTCATCAGCTTGTCTATGAAATGAAGTAATCTGCTGAAAAAAGGCTGAATATCTTGCTTTAAGAAGTTGGCTTGCTCAATGATAGGAATGAATTAGATACAAATGGTGGCCAGGTATCTATATCATTCTTTTTTAAATTTTTTTTTTATTTTTGAGACAGAGTCTCAAACTGTCGCCCTCAGTAGAGTGCCATGGCACTACAGCTCACAGCAACCTCAAACTCTTGGGCTTAAGTGATTCTTCTGCCTCAGCCTCCCCAGTAGCTTGGACTACAGGTGCCCGCCACAATGCCTGGCTATTTTTTTTTTTTTTTTTTTTTTTGGTTGCAGTGTCACTGTTGTTTTAGCTAGCCTAGGCTGGGCTGGATTCAAACCTGCCAACTTCAGTGTATGTGGCCAGCACCCTACCCACTGAGCTATGGGAGCTACCCCTAGGATTCTTTTAAAACTAGAAATACAGTACCAGAATTCTTTGATAAGGATTTCAATTCTGAAACAAGGCAATCTTATCTAGCCTATTTAGGATGGGGGATTTGGCTCATGGAATGGGGCTGTGAATGGTCAGGGGTATCTGTGAAAGCAAAATACGAGTCCGTTGCAAGAGGCGTGACCCTTTATCAGGTGCTAAGTTCATGGAAATGGTGGTGTAGGAGGCAGCATGCTAGCCAGAAATGGGATATGACACTGGGTTTCTAGATGTGCAGATAAAATCGTACATTGATCTTTAAGGTCAAAGCAGGAGGACACTTGGCGAAGAAACAGAATCAGAAATAATATTATTACAAGGTGGTTAGGGAGCAGATTGCTTGAGTTGCAGTCCACTTACATTTGAGCAAATGTGTTTCCTGGAACTGGGAGCTTGTTCCTAAAAGAATTAGAGTTACAGGACAAGTAGCTTGCAAAAGTCAAGATCAGCTTCAGTACTGGAAGTTTCAAATACATTTTGCAAAATCCGAATAGTCATAGCTGAAGGAAAGCCCAATTACCAGGAAATGATTTCTCTTTATTTGATATTCTTAAGTCTAAACATATATATTTGATAATAAGTAGCCTCAGAGTTGAATGAAATTTCTGTAAGCACAGCACAATTGCTGGATGTCTACCAGAAAAATAAAAAGAAATACTGCTGAGGATCTCACTCACCCTTACATAAATGGGTAATAAATTCTATCTCCTTTTCCAAAACTTGTCTCATGTTTTGGTAGCGAGAAATGGAATTTTTTTGTTTTTATTTGAGAAGAAAGTTATCTAAACATCATAGTGCATGATTCTGTTAGAAGCTGCTTGATTTAAACTCTTATCATACCTGAAACTCTAAGTTCTTCACATGTGATAAAAGGTCAAATATGGTCTTATTCTATCTCCCAATAAGTCGCATTTCCTGCTCACCTTATAGAAGAAGGAAAACTATTATCACCCTGTGGAAAATATATATGTAGTTTTAGGCATCTTAGAGAAAATATTCATTTTTCTCTTATTTTAGCGAGATGACAGGGGTGGTATCTGCAGTGCACAGCTAACTGTGGAGCTGGAGCTGGATTGGTGCTGAGATGGCAGGATAGGAAGCAGAGAGGCTGCCCCTCTTCTGGGCATAAGTTTCAGCTCCCATTTCTCTTTCTCTCTCTTTTTATACGTGTACGCATGTCTGTCAACACCTTCAAATACATACAAAACAAACAAATGATAGAGTTGTGAACTGATAATTCAAATCCATTTATTCTTTCAATAAATATATATGGCGGACATAGTCTATGAGCAAGTGTCACCCACATGAATTGTCTCTAAACATTCTTTTGTGTTTTCTTTCCTCCTATATTTTGCCATTCCAAGTTTAAGTAGATAACGTCTGTTTCTTCCTTCAATGGTGTTTGTAGAGCAGAAAGTAGAAAAATATTCTTTGAAAGCAGCCTTTCTGATTTTCTGAAAGATTATACTCACAGCAAGTACAGAAATGGGAAGAAAGAAGTATATTCAAGGTCACCAAGTAAAGATGGGGATTCCACAGCCTGAGGTAGGGCAGAGGCCACTGGGTTTAAAGGTAATCATGTGAGAACTGTGGACAGGATGGGCCTCTGTAGTTTAGTGCTTTGAGGCAGAATAAGACACTCCACTCAGATTTTTTTTTTTTTTTAATGACAAAGAGGAAATGGAAGGAGGGGAACTCAATGGTAATTGAGATTAACATTTTCTCCAGATTGGTAGGATTTGGATTTAAATTGATTAAGCAGGGATTGGATTAAAATCCTTTTTTGATTTAAAAAAACAAAATAGTGGTTTATTTGTTGCGTATCTGGGTTTGTGCATTACAGTTCCTACTTGCTATCATTCTATTGAGGAACACAATATTAAACAGTTACTTACTGTTGTGGATTGACCCATGCAAGAATTCAGGGTACTTTGGTAACAGAACTATAGCATCAAATTTAGAGTGTGCTATGGATAGGATGCATGGGGAGGAATTATTCCCTGAATGAATGACACTTTGGCTGCCATCTACAGGATAAATCAATGTAGCTTGGTTAAGAGGACAGATGAGGGCTAGACCCTAGTTCAAAAAATGAACAGTATGTAGAAATGTTCAGAGGTAGAAAACAGCTTGGGCCAGTGAGGGAAAAATGCAAGTTCCCACCACATGACTGAAAGGCTGTGCCAGCCTGCAGTGCTCAGCAAGCCTGTTACAAAGCAGATTAAGCAACTATGAAGATAACTACCTGGCATAGGGAAAGTGGCTGCACTTTCTTGGGTGCCTCAGCACTTTCTTGCCTTGAAAGGGCCGGCTTAGACCAGGGGTCCTCAAACTTTTTAAACAGGGGGCCAGTTCAGTGTCCCTTAGACTGTTGGTGGGCCAGACTATAGTTTAAATAAAAAAACTATGAACAAATTCCTATGCACATTCCACATATCTTACTTTGAAGTAAAAAAGATAAAACGGGAACAAATACAATATTTAAAATGAAGAACAAATAAAGTTAAATCAACAAACTTACCAGTATTTCAATGGGAACTATGGGCCGGCTTGATTTTGGCTAATGAGATGGTCAATGTCCAGTTCCATATTTGTTACTGCTAGTCGTAACAAGTGATGCACATGTGCTTCAGTTAGGCTAGATTTGGTTGGAGATTTCAGATGTTTCATTCTGGAAAAAGTCTGTTCACAGACATAAGTGCTACCAAAGATGGTTGCCATTTTGAGTGCATGGTTCCTGAGATTAGGATATGTCTTAGAGGGGAGAGATGCATAGATGTTAGGAAGGCTGCTTGACTTGAATGCGTCTTTCAGAGAGTCACAATTCTGCAGTTCAGCCAGTTCCATTTGGTAAATT
>CAUYRH010033529.1:0-18474 GCA_963574655.1 Perodicticus potto | reverse complement strand
CTGCTCCGGCCTGGCTGGATTCACGCTAGGTCCCAGTTCCACCGGCTCTGCTCGATTCGGCTGGGCCGGGCTCCTAGCAGCTCAGCCGCCCAGCTCCGGAGCCGCAGCACGCTCGCGCCCTCGCAGGGCGGCAGCCAAGGCCTCCATGGGATTTAATAGATATATTTTAAAATCTGATTGTCTGTCATCAGACAACTCATTGTCATCACACACTCCTGTGTGTGTGTGTGTGTGTGTAAGTGAATGTGTATAACAAAAACAACAAAAGATAGACAAACATTAATATTACCCAAAATGGAACTCGATTCAAAAGTATGAATTGCTACACTGGGAAATATTTCATATTATTTCCTACATGTCAGACAAAATTATAAGGCTATGCTTTCTTTATTTTTAATTGAGATGATGATGATAACAGATTATGACGGAAAGAATAAGACAGTTGCTTGCATCCATTTTAGTTTATCATTTGGAAAAAAGATTACATCACTAACCAAAGATACTTTAAAAAATAAATTTCAGAATAAAATAAGTCATAAGAGTGTTAAACCCTTTCTGAGACTATAGAATATAAAAGTTTATGAGAAAATCTTTGTAGTACTCTTAACAGAAAAATTATCAGTTTATAAGAAATTAAATTACCAAATAGAAAAGCTGGCAAGGTAAACTAATACATCAAATTTAAGATTCTATAAAAACTATTAGAAGACATTGTGTAAAGACTCTAGACTTCACTAGTATTTAGGCAAACATTGTGATGAGATGTTAGGTTGTAGCTTAGCAAATATTAACAAGATACATAATATCAAATGTGGGGGAGGTTAAAGATGAACATACTTTCATAGACCGTCAAGCAGGATTATGAATTGGCAAAGATTTTGAAGAATAATTGTCATAAATAAATATATTATTTAATCTATAACTTATCAAAATTATGGAAATATCCATCATAGGGAAATGGCTATAGCAAGTATGATAGAGCCACATCGTAGAATACTAAGCAGAAATAAGAAGAAAAAAGATTGCTATATACTGCTTTGAAGAGCCCTAAGATACTAAATGAAAAATGATAGAGTGTGGAACGCTATCTAAGGTGCAATGTATGGCACCATCAACATGAAATGTACTATGGCACACAACCTGTATTTACCATGGATACTCTGTAGGCATGTAAAACATTATTAAAAATTTGAGGAAGATATACATAAAAATGATATTAATAGTTATATCTGTGGAAGGAAAGAAATTGGAATGAAGTGATAATCAAAGGCAAAATTTACCTTGTCTATGTAGTTTAAATGTTTAAATATTAGAGAATATTAATAAATATTAATGTTATATAATTCCATATTTTGTTTAGTGTTGAAAAAGAGTGATTTTATACAATTAGTCAAAGAAGAAATTAGCTATTGACACAGATATAATTCCAAGCACAATTATTCTAAAGACATTATGCCTTCAGTTTTGTTTCATCTTTTGCCATCAGTTACTGTTCTTCTAGTCTTAAAGGTGGTTGGATCAAGGATGTGCTGAATAATTCAGAATCTCAAAATGTCTGAATAGATGCATAAGAAAACTGCAACATAACACTGACACCTGTCATCCCACACTCTGGGAAGCCAATGTCGGGGGGATCACTTGAGGTAAGGAGTTTGAGACCAGCCTGAATAAAAGTGAGACTGCATCTCTCCAAACATGAGAAAAGTTAAAGTAGTGTGGTGTACGTGTAGTCCCAGCTACTCCAGAGGCTGAGGCAGGAAGATCAGTTGAGCCCAGGAGTCTGAGGTTTCAGTGATGTATGATGCTGCTATTTTACTCTAGCTGGGGTTGGGGTGACAGAGAAAGAAAGACAGGAAGGAAGGAAGGAAGGAAGGAAGGAAGGAAGGAAGGAAGGAAGGAGAAAAAAGAAAAGAAAATTCTAACATGGCAATAAATCATTGGAAATTATTGGGGAAGCACTCCAAGCACTCCAGGACATTGGTTTAGGCAAAGATTTTGTGATTAAATGGGGGCAACCAAAATGTAAATGAACAAATGGGATCATATCAAGTTAAAAAGCTTCTGTACAACAAAGGGAACAATCAGTAATGTGAAAAGATAGACTCCAGAAAATGGAGAAAATATCTGCATACTACTCACCCAAAAGTGAATTAATAACTAGAATATATAATGAATCCAAATAATTTCACATCACAAACAAACACATAATTTTTAAAAATCTGTAGAGAGAAGAGAACACTTCTACATTTCTGGCAGGACTGCAAAGTAATGCAATCTTTTTGGAAGGAAGTATGGAAAATCCTCAAAGAACTCAAATGAGAACTCCCATTTCATCCTGCAATCCCATTACTGGGCATCTACTCAGAAGAAAAAAAAAATCCTTTTATCATAAGGACGCTGGCACTAGACTGTTTGCCATAGCTCAAACTACAATCACGAAAATGTAAAAACAGCCTAAATGCCGACCAACCCAGGAATGGATTAACAAGCTGTTGAATATGTATACCAAAGAATACTATTCAGCCATTAAAAAAAAATAAGGACTTTACATCTTTTGTATTAAACTGGATGGAAGTGGAACACATTCTTCTTAGTAAAGCATCACAAGAATGGAAAAGCAAGAATTCTATGTACTCAATTCTGATATGAAGACAATTGATGACCTAGTACATGGTGGGGGGTGGGGAAAGGGGGTTTCAGGGACAGGGAAGGAGGGAAGGGGATGGGGCATTACGAGGTGTGACACACCTCTTGGGGACACAATTACAACAGAGAATTATCTAACAAATGCAGTCAGTGTAACCTGGTTCTTTGTAACTTCAGTGAATTCCCAACAGCAACAACAAAAACAAACAAATATGACGAACAGTTGTCAAAGATTTGAACAGACTATTCCCAAAAGAAGACACGAAAATTTCCAGTAGATATACAAAAGAAAAATGCCCAACATTACTAATTATCAGAGAAGTAAAAATCAAAACTACCATAAGATATCATCTCATCTTGGCTAAAATAGCTGTTATCCAAAAGGCAGGCAATATCGAATACTGAAGAGAACGTGGAAAAAGGGGAACCCTCACACATTTTCGGTGGGAATGTAAATTATAATGGTACATCTACTATGAAGAACTGTGTGCAGGGTCCTCAAGAAACTAAAAATAAAATTGCCATATCATCCAGCAATCCCATTGTTGAGTATGTATTGAAAAGAAAAGAAATCAGTGTATGAAAGAAATATCTGCGCTTCTGTATCTATTGCAGCACTATTAATAACAGCCAGTGTGCGTGGTCAACCTAAGTGCTCACAAACAGGTGCCTGGGGAAAGAAAACTTGGTATATAGACACAATAGGATATTATTCATTTGTAAAAATGAGTGAAATCCTGTCATTTGCAAAAACATGGATGGAAAATATATACTGCATGTTTCACTCAGACGTGGGGAAAAAAAAACACATATGAAAACAAAGAGTAGAGTGATGCTGACAAAGGGCCAAAATAGGTAGTGGGGAGCAGGGAAGATAAAGAAGACATATTTAAAGGGTACAAAAGACAGTTAGAACGAGTGAGAACTAGTATTTGTAAGTACCACAGGTTGACCGTAGTTAGTAATATATTGTGTTTTTTAAAAATAACTAAAAGAGTGGAATTGCAATGTTTCTAATCAAAAGAAATGATAAATGCTTTAGGTGATGGATGTCACACTTCCTCTGATTTGATCTTTGCCTATTGTATGCCTCTACCAAAATATCACATGCCCCCCATCAGCTTATATGTATATACAACTATTAAAATTAAAATATAAACATTAAAATTAAAAACAGAAATAGCTGAAAGTATAATCCAAAAAAAGTTCTAACACTGTCTTAATATAGAACACTGCAAATTAGAGACAAAATGTTTAAAGGTGTTTTAACATTGATACCCTACCACATTTATTGTTTAGAACTGCATTTATACAAGCATTTCATTGGATCTATGCTAACTTTTTTATCTTTGGGAATAGAGGCTTATTATAAACAAATTATTTTTCAAATCACTATTTTTGGCAGATAAATCCCATCCTATCTCTCTTGAAAAAAAATCACTGTCAGAATTAAACGAAATGTTATACATGACAATGAATCTTGGCATATAGTTTTTATCATTTAATAATTCATTTGTTCACCAAACATTTAAAAAGTATCAGGCACTGGATTGTAGGTTCAAAGTACCAGAAGGATAAAGTCACAAATCCTGCTTTTTGGGGTTTACTATTTAATTTCTATATTAATTATATACTCAGGCAGATTACAGTATGATCCAGTGTATTACAGAAATATATTATGGTAGAAATATTTATTTGGCCTGGTGGTATCTTTCTTTAAGATGATGATTTATAAGCAAAGTCTTAAAGAATAAGTAAGATGAGGAGAAAGATACCAGAGGTGGAGATTTCCCAGTACAGGTTCCCCCAGCCCCTTTGTTTAATAGAATGCCCAAATGCCCTACTGTTTCTTACTTCTGAGGCTTTGATCGTGTGTTCTTTCCTTGCAATGAGCTTCCTTTCACCATCATCTCAAACCCTGTCTTGCAGTCCTGTCCAGCTATTCAAAGACAATTCACGCGAGAGCCCTTCACGATGATATTTGAAAATCATGATATTCCATGCCCATCCCATTATGCGTTTAAATGTACTTGATGAATTAACTGTGCAAACGAATGTCACATTCTTTTCGGTTGACCATCTTTTTGAAAGCAGGGATTCTTCTTAATTGTCCTCATACTACAAAAAAAATTGCCCAGTTCTTTGCAAAAATTAGGGACTAAAAATATATGCTCATTTAAATTTTCCTGATTGAATGACTTATACTTGCCACCTGATGACACCTGATATGAGACATTTAAGTGTGGTGGTAGAAGACGTAAGTGTGTGTGTTGGAGGAAGTGCCAGACAAGAGGGAGTCCCTGGGTATAGGTACAGACAGAAGTTTCAGCAGTTGTACAAAGAGGAATACCACTCTTTTATAGAGAAAAGAACCACCAACAAAAAGTGAAGTGTTGGTGACTCTTTTTTTTGAAATACTTAAGTGTTTTCTATGTATGTGCAAAAGGTTAGGAGGGACAAGAAACAAGATGTTCTAAATGCATCTTAATAGAAAGTTACTTCTTCTACCCCAAGAAGCCATGTCTGATCTTACCACGCTCATTAACCATCTCTTCAGATGGTATTTCACAGTTTTCTCATTGCCATCCTCATTAAATCCAGAAGCAAACTGAGTAGCTCATACTAGAACAATTATTTATACTCTGTAAATATTGTAAAATCTTTGGTTTAATAATCACCGAATGCTACTTTGCCCAATTTGGAGGTAAGACATATTTTTAAGAAATTGTTACTCTTTAGAGTTAAGTTAAAGATCTTCAGATCTTCAGATCTCTCAAATACATAGTGCTTATTCATGCTATTTCTAATTTTGGAAACGTAACAAGACACCTCTGAATTAAAATGTTTGAAATGTCTTGGGTCTCAACTATCCAATGTAATAATTCCCTGAGTAGAAAAAATTTATCAGGACATCAAGCATTTTTATTAAAAAATGTGTGGGGTCGTCAAAAGACGTCAAATAATTCATTAATTCAAGGGTTACTTCTTGTCAGAATAAAAAGTGTTGCCCAATCAAAGGCCTCTAAAATTCTCCAAAGCATTTAAAAGCATCGAAATAAATAAAGGCTGTACTAGGAACAAAAACATGTAATTTATTCTCCCTGCATAAAGAACAATCTAGATAATTTATTCTTCATAAACCTTTTAAACACAAAGGAAAAAAAAACATGGCATTTTTGTCTTCAAAGGAAACTTCATAAAGCAGACTTTGAAACAATTTCTTTTTAAAAGTTGGGCTAAATGAATTCTATTCTAAACTTCAGCTGTGCTGCGGGTGAAAAGGAAAAGCTGCTATCTGAAATGAGGTCAAGTTCATAGCTCGCCCAAAGGCAACTGTTCTCAAGTATTTGATCGTTTTATTCCTGCACCTGCAACATGATAGTGCCAGCCTTGCTGACTGGCCTGCCCAGCTGTCCTGTCGATCAGATGCCCGGACTTAGTTTGTCACTATAGCACATCTAAACAGTCACCCAAGACAACGAAGGAGTGGTATGACATATTTGATCTGGATTCACATCATTGTTGGCCTACTGTTACAATGTATTATATTTAGACAGCTAGAGAATGTAAAAAGCTGGATCTGAAGCATATAATACAGCATAATTCATGATCACATGGTTTTGCAGTGCAGTACACATTTATCAGTTTGGGAGTTCTTCAGAAGGGCACATGCTATCATTGACAAATGAGTTTTTGTGGTTTCTGAGAAATAAATTAGGAGACACTAAAAGGCAAAAGCATTAATCTTGGGAAAACCCAGTATGACTCACGCAAATTAGCATTGAAGAATGATAGAAATGTTAGAGTACTAGCAGTATCTAAATTGTCTGTGGTGTGAACATTCATGGGGTCTACTTGTCCGGGATGAATGACCAGTGTATGTTAGCGACCCCTGCTGTCCTAACAAGTCCATGACCCTCTGGGAGGAAAAAAAAAGTTCCCTTTGGGGGCTTGTGATGAAAATCCATTAGTCAACTTGTGGTTGAATTAATCACTCACTCTCTACGACTGTTAGCCTAATTGTTTTTAAGTTAGCCTCTTTGCTTACTATAAACCTGGAGGTTACATAGATCTTAGTTTTCTTGAACATCCTTTTACAATTGACTTTTTAGTGTCTCTCCTTATGGAAATTGCCCTCTCTTGGTCTCAAAGACATAGCACCATCCTGGTTTATTTTCTTCTTTACTGGTTGTCTTGATATCTCATCACTAAATTTTCTCCCTCTTTCTCCAAAAAAAAAAAAAAATGGGCATCATATAAATGGGGGGATTTTTCAAACTTCTAAAATATTTTTCTTCATTGATAGGAATGGTAAAACATAACTATAGTCCAGAAAGAGGGAGAGAAGAGGAAAGGAAGGGGAGGGGAGGGTGGAGGCCGGGAGGAGGGAGGTTCTTTGGGGGTATCCAACCTAATGTGCATAATGCAATGATACATTTCTATAATATTAAGAATAGAGTATGAATGTTTTTGCCGCAATAAATAAGTAAGCAAGGAGACGGTTATGTTAATCAGTTAGATGAGAGCATTCCACGTTGTATATCAAATCAGCACATTGTACCCCATACATGCATTACTGTACAGTTATGATTTAATAAAGAATTAAAAAAAATATTCTTGTTTCTTCACTTTGATTTCTTTCCTATTGATGTCTCTTCATAAACATGGTTTAAAAAGTCCAACCTCTTCTAACTTCCCATCGCCTGTCTCCATTGTGTCGAATGGCAAATTCCTTGTTTTGTTTTCTCCAGTAATTACAGAGAACATCCTTTTGACGTAATTATTCAAGCATCTGAATTTAGTTCAGTGGAGATTCTTTGCCATTATTTTTGTGTTTGGCGTTTCTCATCGTTAATAAATCTAATACATGAGGTGCTGGTTTGCAAGAAAGCTCATTTTCACGTGATACTTGTGACAAATAAATGTCTCTTTCCTATGATGCAAGAAATACCTTCTCTCTCTGTTTGCTGTGTCCAGTTTGGCTGTTCTGTTTGGCCGTGATTCTTTCCTAGTATCTATCTCAGTGAGAACATTGCCGTGGTAGCGATGACAGAGGGAGAGAGAGAAGGGAAGAGAAAGGGGGCTATTGTGGGAGAAGTGGAGGTAGCGCTCTAAAGCAAAATTTGCACCTTGTGATAGCAAAATTATTGCCAGTTTGTACACTGAATAAAAACATTTTTTCACTGTATATAATTCTAGCTTTCAGAAGGAGAAGCTGTCCAGTCTGAACAGGGCTTCAGAGATTTTTTTCACTGTGCATAAATTTCTGAGGCCGTGCCACTTCCTGTGCAGCCCTTTAAAGTATGTCCTTTTCATTCCACCCAGCAGGGAAGGTTTTTCTTGTAAGCCACTTACTACCTTAACGCTAGGCTGTGCTGACACAAAGTAAGTTCACAGTAACTCTGCAGAGAATGAATGGATAACAATAAATTAATAAGAAAATCATTCCCTGCCCTGGCTAATACTAAATAAACTCCAACTTTCACACATTTCATCAATTCATAGACTTACATTTAGATTTTGTACATTGTTGAAATGAGTATAAGTAGAAAGAAATGTGGTTTGTTCTGCTCATTTGAGAGATATCAGAAACATATTAATGGAGCTTGTTCAATAGAATTTGCTGGAGCATCAGTTAATGGCCTACTTTGCCTCCTACAGGGTATCATATTTCTGTATTATTTTACTTTTCATTTACTAAAAAATGGCATATAAATTGTTCAAAATAGTACATTGGATGATTATTTAGTTGGTTCACTTTAGATAAAAAATTCCCAGAATAATCTTTCAATAGTTACTTATACACACATATATGTGTGTGCACACATATATGTGCACGCACGCACCACACTTTCCCAAGATCGCTGCCAAAAATGAATGAGCAAAGCGCTTATGCAGAGAGCACAGTGGATTTATTTATTTGTAAATTTCGCTTCAATTTCAATGCACTTAATCAATCCTGCTAACTCTTTTTCTCTACAGAAGGGCTGCAAGTATAAAACCTAATGAATTGATAGAATGTCAATAATAGTCCTTTTCTGACTTTTTTCTTCCTGTGGGAGATTATAAAGTTCTTTCATAGCTGAGTTGAAGAGTCAGATTTTTCCACGTTCGTTGATTATCTCACAAACACAATTATTTTTATTGCATTTCAGATGATCAAATACAATTTTAAATATACCTTGATTTATATAACTACTGAAACATTTAATTCTTTAATAGAATCTTGATTTAAAATGGCCTTAGACTATTAGATTAATTCAAAAATTCATGAATTTGGAAAGTATTGAAGCAGCATAGCTCTTAAGCCTGGTAAGTACTAAAACATGAATTATTATTTGACTAGAAAAACATATTCAAACAATATTTTTTTTACCTTTGAAAAATTTCATGGTCCCCTGGAAACTGTGGGTAGCTTTGCACGGTTTAATCAAGGAACAGTGATTGTTCCCACTCTTCTTCACACTCATTGTTTTGGTGTTCTTTCTTTTTCTTTTTTTTTTTTTTACAGTTTTTGGCTGGGGCCGGTTTGAAGCTGCCACCTCCCATACATGAGGACCGCACCCTGCTCCTTTGATCTACAGGCACCACCGTGTTCTTTCTTTCAGTTAGAACTATCTTCCTTCCTCAAGCATATATCAGTTCGGGATCAGCAGTGGTCCTTATTTTTGAAAAAGATGCCAGCAAAGATTAACTTCTAAAGTGTAGAAATGAAATGTCAAGAAATTTCTATAATTCATGGAAAAGATACGAACAACACCAGCCTGCTACTCATGAACGACAATAATGGACGATCTTTCTGCTAAGGTGTCAGAATACTCCTAGATCAACAGGGGTCATGGCCTGATGTTGTAAGTAAGCAGCGGTGCCAAGTTGTTGAATTCTAATTTATTTATTATCATGAAGCTGTTAGCGGAATTTTTTCTTCAGTAAGTCCTAGGTCTCGAGGATTCGAAGAATATCCCCAAGGACCACAGTGGTAAGATGGGATTTATTGTCCAGGAAAGAACAGAGAAAAAGCACCAGAAACTGCTGGCAGAGAGAAAAATTTAAGTCAGATAATCTTTGCTTGGTTTCTTCAGGGGTATATATAGAGCCTCACAAATGAATGGATACAGTCCCTTCCATTGGGGGAAGGTTGATGAATGTGTTGATGAAGAATAGATACAGTCCCTTCTGCTAGGGGCGAGAAGTCGGTGAATTCCCTTCATGAAATTTTGCAGGACTAGGAAATGGGAGTTCCCTGTTGAGTTACAGGTGCAAGGGGGGAGAGAGAGAGGCCTTGGAGAGATGCTACTGCCCCGCCAGAGCTGGCAGCCTGCAGGTGTCTCTCCAGCAGCTGTCTCTCGCCTCAGGCTACTGGAGCCTCTTGAGGCTTCCTCTGCCTACCCTCCAACCCGCTGTCTCTTCTGCCCCTGCAACCACAGAAGGTGTGGCAGGTCCTCTTGGGCGGCCAGTACAGCCCTAGCCAGGGAGCCACTCACCCTTTATCAATGCCATTGTGGAAACATTGATGCAGAATAAGGCGGCCCTATGACCTGCCGCCTTGGCCCTGGAGGTACTGATGCTGTGGCGGATGAAGGAACCAGCTTGCTGGAAGGGCTGGACACCTGCCGGGAGACACTGGCGCCTTGCTGTCTCCTTGAGTCTTGAGTTCTTCTGGCTAGTCTATTTCATGGATGGCACCTTGCTGTCTCCTACTCCTGCACTTCTGACTGGCCAATGTCATGTCAGTTTCCAGGGCCTGAGTCTTCATTGGACAGCTGGCTGTAACTGAGGAAGACCCACGCATTAAGAAGTTCAGGCAAAACAACCCCCTGGGACTATATAAACCCCTGAGCTCAGACACAGACCTTGGCTGGCCCTCAGAGAGGGAACAGGAGAGCTTGTTCCCCTCCAACACAGACCTCGGCTGGACCTCGGAGAGGGAACAAGAAAGCTTGTTCCCCTCCTGGGTCCTGTCTGCCTGGAGGTTTAGTTTTTCTTGTAGTTGTAATTTTTGTTTCCTGTAAATAAATCCTAACTTACCACTACTCCTGTGGTCTGTTGATTCCTTCGAATCGCCGAGACTAAGAACCAGAAACTCCGACATCAGATTTGGCAAGCCAGCCAGGAGAGGAGACAAAGTTCCGGTAACACTATATTTAAAAATTCTAATGGACATGTCCATCTGATAGTACTCTAATATAGTTTCAAGGGATGTGAACCCCTGTTGAACTACCTGAATTTGTAACTCATATTGCATAGCAAATTACAAGGAATTTAGTGGTTTAAAGGAACATTGCTCATTTTTGCATATTTTCTGTGAATCTGGAGTCTAATCAAGCCTTAGCTAATGCCTCTGCAAGGGTGCAATCAGGATGGTGTCCAGGTGTGATTCTCCTCTGGAGTCTGAACTGGGGATGGTCTGCACATAGGCTCACTTAGGTTGTTGCCAGAATTAATTTCCTTACAGATGGAATATTCATGGCAGCTTGCTTCTTCAAAGCTAACAAGGGAAGTAAAAGTTGTCAGGGAATCTGTTTTCAAAATTAGTCTTATATAATGTAACATAATTACAGAGTGGTTAGAAGCAAGTCATGGGTCCTATCTATACTCAAAGGGAGAGGATTACATAATGGTGAGTATACCAGGAAATAAAGATTACAGGGACACCTTATAGTCTGTCAGCAACACTGACGAAAAAGTGAATTTGTCTGTTTATGTGAATGAAAAGTGCTAAAGGAATAGCCTTATCTGACACCTGAATAGGGACAACTCCAGCCATTTTTTTCAGGGATGTCTTAAAGTCAAGTACTGACCACTGGGCACAAAGAAAATAAAATGTGCTACTTAGTGATGTATATTTTGCTGTTTAAAGATTGGAACTCTAATGGAGGTCACCAGTACTAATATAACCACAACTTCCTTATTTATTTATTTATTTATTTATTTATTTATTTTTGCAGTTTTTTTTTTTGGCTGGGCTGGTTTTGAACCCACTACCTCCAGCATATGGGGCCGACACCCTACTCCTTTGAGCCACAGGTGCCGCCCCTAACCACAACTTCTTAAGGATGTATAGAAAAATTGTATGTGATTTGAGTAATCCAGTCTGTATTTGCTTTGTGAACATCTGCACGAAAGAGACATTTCAGTAAATGTGTCCTAGATACTACTGAATCTGAAATAATTTGCAAAAATCTTGGTGGTTTAAAATTTGTAGACAGAGCAAGATGGCTGACTGGAAGCAGCTTCTGAAAAAGGCTCCTGTCCAAAAGGGAAAATAACCTCCTGAAACTGCGCAATTAAGCTGAATACTGGGAGCCCAGCTGAGAGAGAGAAGTGATACCTGCAGGTCACCTATGCTGAGGCAAGCTTCAGGTATAAAATTCATCTGAAAGGAAAAGTGTCCTTCCCCTCCCCCAAGAAAGCTCTGAGTTTCTTGCTTTTCTGTTTCCTTTCTTTTTTCTCCTCCTCATTTGTTCCTGTGGGTTTTCTACAGACAAGTGGCGAACTGTGGACCTCTTGTCTCACCCCACAGAAGAGTGCTGTGGGAAGTGGGGTGTGCTTCCCAAGAGCACCCTGGAGTGACTCTGAAAACTCTATTGCTAGGCAGAAAAACTGAACTAAAGTTTTCCCCACCATTCTGAACTTACAGTACTCCCTTCCCCCCTTACCTGACGAACCAGCAGGCTAACCCCTGCTGAGATTGAGGGAGGAGGTCCCTGAGCGCCCCCACCCCCACCTGCTGGAACAAGTGCCCCACTGGGAAAAGACTCCAGGGGGGTAACGGCGAGCCTCTCACCCTCCGGCCAGGGAATCTGCAGGCAACTGCCTGGCCCTGTGCCCGGTGCTTGCCAGTCTTCTGCAGGACCGCTGTCTGCCAGAGACTGTGCCAGTGACTGCCAGGCCTTTGCAGGTCCGCCCCCAATGAGGAACTTCCCCAGTGACCATGCAGGACTCCGCCTGGCGCCCGCAGGCATGCCCCTGGCCAGTAAATCCCCTGGTGACCGTGCAGCCCTGTGCCCCAAGCCTGCAGGGCTTCCACAGGCCTGACTTCTGCCAAGAGCTCCACCTACAACTGCCAGGCCTCTGCAGGTCTGCCCCTCTCCAGGAACTCCCCCGGCAACTGCCTGGCTCTGCCCCCCATGCTTCCCAAGCTTCTGCAGGCCTGCCGTCTGCTAGAGACTCTGCCAGTGAATGCCAGGCCTCCATAGGTCCGCCCCAGCCAGGAACTCCCCCGGCCACTGCGCGGACCTCCACCTGGCACCCACAGGGTTCCTGCAGGCCAGCCCCACACCCAAGCCTGCAGGGCTTCCGCAGGTCCACCTTCTGCCAGGATCTCCGCCGGCAATGGCCAGGCTTCTGCAGGCCCAACTCCGACCAGGAACTTCCCTGGCGACCACCTGGTCCTGCATCCCTTGCTTGCCGGGCTTCTGCAAGCCCGCCATCTGCTAGAGACTCTGCCAGCAACTGCCAGGCCTCCGCAGGTCCATGACCAGCCATAAACTCCCCTGGCGACTGTGCAGACCTCCACCTGGCAACTGCAGGGACCCCGCAGGCCAGTCCCTGGCCAGTAAATCCCCTGGCAGCCCCGCACCCCGAGCCTGCAGGATTTCCACAGGTCTGCCTTATGCCAGGGACTCTGACCACAACTGCCAGGTCCCCACAGGCCCAGGCCAGCCAGGGACACTCGCCCGACTGTGCGGGCCTCCGCCTGACACCCACGGGGTCTCCACAGGCCGGCCTCTTGCCAGGGACTCGGCCGGTGACCGCCAGGCCTCCGCAGGCCTGCCCCTGAACAGGAATTTCCCAGGTGACCACCTGGCCCTGCACCTTGCACTTGCTGGGCTTCTGTAGGTCTTCCTTCTGTCAGGGACTCCACCCGCAACCACCAGGTCCCCGGCCAGGGACATTCCCGGGGACTACGCGGGGCTCCACCTGGCACCCACGGGGCCTCCGCAGGCCAGCCTTCTGCCAGGGACTCTTCTGGAGACCTCCAGGCCTCGGCAGGCCCACTCCAGCCAAAATATTACCAGATAAACATGCGGCTCTGTGCTCAGCACTTGAAGGGCCTCCGCAGTTCCTCCTTCTATCAGGGACTCTGCCGGTGACTGCCAGGCCCTTGCAGTCCACCCTTGGCCAGGGATTCACCTGGTGAATGCGCGGGCCTGTGTCTGGCACCCGCTGGGCCTCTGCAGGCCTTCCCCCAACAAGGAACTCCCCTGGCAACCACGTGGACATGCGCCCCATGCTTGCCGGGCCCCCGCGCTTGCTGGGCTGCCGCACTCTGGCGTTCTGCCAGGAACCCTGCCGGTGACCACCAGGCCCCCGCAGGCCAGCCCCTCGCCAGGAACTCCCCCAGCAACTGCTCGCTCTCTTGCCCAGAGCCTACAGGGCCACCAAAAGCCAACCCTCTGCCAGGGACTCCACCGGTGATTGCCACGCTTCTGTAGGCCCATCCTCGGCCAGAAACTCCCCCAGTAATCATGTGGCCCTGAGACTGGCACTCCCAGAACTGTGTACACAATCCCCCTCCCTGCTGCTGGATCCAGGGGTGCCACACTCTGGAGCTGCTTCCGCAGCCAGAACTCCCTCATTGGGGCATTCCCAGATGAGCTACACAGGATCACTCACTACAAAGTTCCAGCAACAATAGAGTGGTCCCGCCAGGGTCTAATCTTCAAGAGACACCTTCCCAACTCTGAGGACGGACAGACGCAACGTTGAAAAACAATCATTAGACGGAATCAACGGAAAAACTCTGGCAATATGAATAATCAGAGTAGACCAACTTCTCCAAGGAGCAACAAAGCAGACACAGCACAAGATCCCCTGCAAAGGCAAATGAATGAGATGTCTGAAATCAAATTCAGAATCTGGATTACAGATAAGATCAGCGGAATGGAGGAAAAGATGGAATTAGAATTTCAAGCAGTAATCCAAAAGATGAACCAAAAGATGTCTCAAGAATTCAACGAATTTAAAGACAAAATGACAAAAGATTTTGACACAATGAGACAAGAAGTTGCAGCCCTTAAAGATCTGAGAAATGCAGTACAATCCCTCAGTAAAAGAATGGAGCAAGCAAAAGAAAGGATTTCTGACATGGAAGACAAAGCTATCGAACACTCTCAAACCTCCAAGGAGGAAGAGAAATGGAAAGCTAAAACAGATCACTCTCTCAGAGAGCTCTGGGATAATTCAAAGAAAACCAATATTTGCCTTATCCCCGATAGCGATGATAGCGGCTTCGCAAGACACAGAGTCTTTTATTCATGAGATTATAAAAGAGAACTTTCCAGACATGCCAAGAGATTCTGAAATTCAGATAGCAGACAGTTTCAGAACCCCAGCACGACTCAACCGAATAAGACATCCCCCAGGCACATCATAATTAAGTTCACGAAAGTAAATATGAAGGAGAAAATTTTGAAAGCAACAGGATGCAAGAAATCGATAACCTACAAGGGGAAAAATATTAGAATAACTGCAGATCTCTCTGATCAAACGTTTCAAGCAAGAAGAGAATGGGCATCAACGTTTAATCTCCTAAAACAAAGGAACTTTCCACCCAGGATCCTGAATCCAGCCAAAATGAGTTTCATTTATGATGGTGAAATTAAATACTTTAATGACATCCACATGTTGAAGAAATTTGCTGTAAGTAAACCAGCTCTCCAGGATATTCTCAGACCTATCCTCCATAATGACCAGCATAATCCTCCAACACTAAAGTAATCTCATCCAGAAACTTTTTATCAAATTCCAAATTCCACAGTGATGAAAGGATTAAAAATGTCCACTAGATTTTCTAAAGATTTATCAATATTTTTAATTAATGTGAATGGTTTAAATTGTCCTCTAAAGAGGCATAGGTTGGCTGACTGGATACAAAAACTCAGAACAGATATCTGCTGCATACAAGAAACTCATCTTACCTTAAAAGAAAAAATTGGACTCAAGGTGAAGGGATGATCATCTATATTCCAGGCAAATGGAAAACAGAAAAAAGCAGGTGTTGCAATCTTATTTGAAGATACAATAGGCTTTAAACCCACCAACGTAAGGAAGGATAAAGATGGACATTTCATATTTGTTAAAGGTACTACTCAATATGATGAGATTTCAATTATTAATATTTATGCACCCAACCAGAATGCACTTCAATTTGTAAGAAAAACTCTAATAGACATGAGTAACTTGATTTCCTCCATCTCCGGAGTAGGTGGAGATTTTAATACTCCTTTAGCAGTGTTGGATAGATCCTCTAAGCAGAAACTAAGTAAAGAAATTTTAGAATTAAACTTAACCATTCAACATCTGGATTTAACAGACATCTGCAAAACATTTCATCCTAATAAAATTGAATACACATTTTTCTCATCAGCCCATGGAACATACTCCAAAATTGATCACATCTTAGGTCACAAGTCTAACTCCAGTAAATTTGAAAGAATAGAAACTATTCCTTCCATCTTCTCGGACCACCATGGAATAAAACTTGAACTCAATAACAACAGGAACCTGCATACTCATACAGAAACATGGAAATTAAACAACCTTATGCTGAAAGGATAGATGGGTCATGGAAATTACCAAATTTTTGGAAGAAAATGACAATGAAGACACAAATTATCAGAAACTCTGGATACTGCAAAGGAAGTCCTAAGAGGGAAATTTATAGCACCGCAAGCCTTCCTCAAGAGAACAGAAAGAGAGGAAGTTAACAACTTAATGGGACATCTCAAGCAACTGGAGAAGGAAGAACATTCCAACCTCAAACCCAGCAAAAGAAAAGAAATAACCAAAATTAGGGCAGAATTAAATGAAATTGAAAATAAACAAATTATAGAACACATCAATAAATCAAAAAGTTGTTTTTTTTCAAAAGATCAATAAAATAGTTAAACCTTTGGCTAACTTAACCAGGAAAAAAAGAATAAAATCTCTAATGTCTTCAATCAGAAATGGTAAAGATGAAATAACAGCAGACCCCTCAGAAATTCAAAAAATCCTTAATGAATACTACAAGAAACTTTACTCTCAGAAATATGAAAATCTGAAGGAAATTGATCAATACTATGAAGCACACCATCTACCAAGACTTAGCCAGAACCAAGTGGAAATATTGAACAGGCTTATATCAAGTTCTGAAATAGCATCAACAATACAAAATCTCCTTAAAAAAGAAAAGCCCGGGACCAGATGGCTTCAGTCAGAATTCTACCAAACCTTTAAAGAGGAACTAGTAACTATATTAGTAAACCTCTTCCAAAATATAGAAAAAGAAGGAATACTACCCAATACATTCTATGAAGCAAACATCACCTTAATCCCTAAACCAGGGAAAGACCCAACAAGAAAAGAAAATTATAGACCAATATCACTAATGAATATTGATGCAAAAATATTCAACAAGATCCTAGCAAACAGAATCCAGCAAAACATCAAACAAATTATACACCATGACCAAGTGGGCTTTATCCCAGGGTCTCAAGGATGGTTCAATATACATAAATCTATAAATGTAATCCAGCACATAAATAAATTAAAAAATAAAGACCATATGATTCTCTCAATTGATACAGAAAAACCTTTTGACAATATCCAGCATCCCTTCATGATCAGAACACTTTAAAAAATTGGTATGGAAGGGACATTTCTTAAACTAATAAAGGCCATCTACAGCAAACCCGTAGTCAATATAGTATTGAATGGAGTTAAATTGAAGTCATTTCCACTTAGATCAAGAACCAGACAGGGTTAATTATCTCCCCTGGTCTTCAACATTGTAATGGAAGTTTTAGCCATTGCAATTAGGAAAGAAAAGGAAAGAAAAGGCGATCAAGGGTATCCACCACATAGGGTCAGAAGAGATCAAATTCTCACTCTTCGCAGAGGATATGATTGTATATCTGGAAAACACCAGGGATTCTACCACAAAACTTTTAGAAGTGATCAAGGAATACAGCAGTGTCTCAGCCTACAAAATCAATACCCATAAATCTTTAGCCTTTATATATACCAACAATAGCCAAGCCGAAAAAATAGTCAAGGACTCTATTCCTTTCACAGTAGTACCAAAGAAGATGAAATATTTGGGAGTTTACCTAATAAAGGATGTGAAAGATCTCTATAAGGAGAACTATGAAACTTTAAGAAAAGAAATAGCTGAAAATGTTAACAAATGGAAAAACATACCATGCTCATGGCTGGGAAGAATCAACATTGTTAAACTGTCCATACTACCCAAAGCAATATATAATTTTAATGCAATTCCTATTAAAGCTCCACTGTCATATTTTAAAGATCTTGAAAAAATAATACTTTGTTTTATATGGAATCAGAAAAAACCTCGAATAGTCAAGACGTTACTCAGAAATAAAAACAAACCTGGAGGAATCACGCTATCAGACTTGAGACTGTACTATAAATCGATAGTAATCAAAACAGCATGGTACTGGCACAAAAATAGAAAGGTAGATGTTTGGAACAGAATAGAGAACCAAGCTACTTATCATTACTTGATCTTTGACAAGCCAATTAAAAACATTCAGTGGGGAAAAGACTCTTTATTTAACAAATGGTGCTGGGTGAACTGGCTAGCCACCTGTAAAAGGCTGAAACTGGACCCACACCTCTCACCATTAACTAAGATAGACTCTCACTGGATTCAAGACTTAAACTTAAGACATGAAACTATAAAAATTCTAGAAGAAAGTGCAGGGAAAACTATTGAAGGAATCAGCTTGGGTGAATATTTTATGAGGAGGACTCCCCAGGTAATTGAAGCAGTATCAAAGATACACTACTGAGACCTGATCAAACTAAAAACATAGTAAG
>CAUYRH010033528.1:0-15091 GCA_963574655.1 Perodicticus potto | reverse complement strand
TTTTCTTTATCTTGAAAGCCTTGTTTTTATTTTAAAATATCTAATTGCTGAGAAAATGCCAGGAAGGCTATGTTAATCAGTTTGATGAAAATAGTTCAGATTGTATATGAAACCAGAACATTGTACCCCTTGATTGCACTATTGTACACAGCTATGATTTAATAATAAAGACAATAAAAAAATAAAATAAAATATCTAATTGGCAAAAATGGCAAAGGAGTGACCATAGAGGTGATATTGAGCAAAGAGATACATGGCATTTTTTCTGGGATGAGATTACAAACTTAATTGTCCTATCTCATGAGACAACAGCCCGGAAGGCCATTCCAGAAAAGGAGTCTTGAAATTGCTTTGAAAGGTACACTAGACACTGGCCTTGGTGCATAGATTCCCAAGAGGAGAAACTCAAAGATGATGGTAGCGAAATTCAGCAATGAGGTATGTAGCACTTTTGATGAGTTTATGAACTTTACTGTAAGACCTTGTATAGCCAACAGATATGAAATAAGTGCCTCCATGGTTATTACAGCATTGTTCACAATAGCCAACAAAGGAAATACATGTTAATACTTATGCCATAAAATTATAAAATCATATTTTTGCTGTACCTTTTCTATGTTTAGATATAATTAGATAAACGAATACTTAGCATTGTGTTACATTTGCCTATATTATTTAGTGTAATAACATGCACTATAGTTTATACCATCTAGCCTAAGTGTGTAGTAAATTATACCTCTGGGCTTGTAGAAGTTACACTCTATTATGTTTGCACAATGACAAAGTCACCTAACAACTCATTTCTCAGAAGGTATCCCCACTGTTCAGTGATAAATGACTATAGTTATAACATTGTGCTTCAAGCTAACAATGTCAGTCATATACAAAATCTCTATAATTTCACGCCCCCCAAATATTTTATATTATTGACATCCCAATTAATATACTTCTGTTTTGTGCATCTAGTAAGAAATGGCTATAGCCTTACCTATTTTTAATACTTTTGACTTTTAACTTTCATACTAGAGTTAGAAATTATTTATATACCATTACAGAATTGGAGTATTGTAAATTTGACTGTAATTTACCTTTATTAGTGAGTTTTATTTTCATATGTTCTCATGTTGGTTCTCATATTGTTTTTTAATTCTGTGAAGAATTCCCTTTAATATTTATAGTAAAGCAGATCTGGTGCTGATCAACTCCTTCAGTTTTTGTTTTTGGGGGAATAGCCTTCTCCCTCCTTATTTTTGAAGGACAGTTTTCACTGGCAACAGTATTTTTGGTGAAAAGTTTTTGATTTTCTTCCAGTTGGTGCTTTAAATATATTATCTCTCCTTCTCCTGCTTTGCAGCTCTTTTTTGAGAAGTCTACAGATAGCCTCGTAAAGATTGCCTTATATGTGGCAAGACTTCTCTTGCTGCTTTCAAGAGTTTTTCTTTGTCTTCGACTTTTGACATTTTCATTGTAATGTTTCCCTGAGTGTTCTTCTATGAGGTTTCTGTTGATTGAGATGGTTTGAGCTTCATGAATCTAGATGTCTCTATCTTACCTAAAGTGGTTTCAGCCCAGTATTAATTTAATTCAATTTTTGGTCTTATTCTGTTCCCTTCCTGAAATTTCCATAATTTGTATATGTGTATGTTTAATAGTGTTTCATGTTTCATGTATACCTTATACTTTCTTCACTCTTTTATTCTTTTTTTTTTCTTTTTGTTCCTCTAATTGCATGATTTTAAACTATCTGTATTGAGTTTGCTAATTTTCTTTTCTGATTAAGTCTGCTTTGAAGTTCTCCGGTGAATATTTTAGTACCTTCTAAAACATTCATCTCCATGATTCTGTTTGTTCCTTTTTATGATTTCTATTTCTTTATTAATCTTTTTATTTTGTTTTTGCATGATTTTCCTGATTTTATTTAGTTGACTGTGTTTTCTTACATTGCATGTAATTTCTTTAAAATGGTTATTATAAATTATTTTTTGAGGCAATTCATAGTTATCCATTTCTTTTTTTTTTCATTTTTTGAGTTAGTTTCCTTTGAAAGTGTCATATCTGCCTAATTCCACACCTTGCATGGTATCTGTACATTTGAAAGAATAATAACCTCCCCCAGTCTTTACAGACTGGTATAGGTAGGTAAAAGCATTGTCTTGTCCGGTCTCCAGTGAATGGGATTCTGGTCAAGTAAAGTTGGAGCCAGATCACATGGCTGCTATTGGTACACAGTGGGATCCTTAGTTGCAGGCCTATTACACTGGACTATAGTATCTATGCATCCTGCCTAAAGGACTGGGCTGGGCTGCCTCCAGAACCTTCATCACTGACAGGAGCCCTGGAATGAGGGTTTGCTTTAGGATTCAGAGACAGCAGCCCTTTTACCAGACATACAGATAAGTGTGCTTCTTCCAGGTCCCCAAGAGAGTGCTCAACAGGTCACTCAGTAGCCTCTGATCAGGGAGTATTGGCCTGGATTGTGGCTGAGAGAGGTTGGAGACAAATCACAGAGATACCTGAAGGCCAAAGTCAAGACCAGGCCTGCAGGCTTACATCAGGGTGCTGGGGTGGGGGAGTGGTGAGGGGACCGGCACACACAGCCATCCTCGGTGAATCGGTAGGTAATCAAGACCACTCTCAAATTGCGGTTAAAAGGGGATAGAGTTGAGTTTTGGAATCATTTCAGGACTGAGGTCAGCAAGCCTCCTCTGGTGACCTGGATTGGCGTGACTCCTTTGAGATCCCTTTGCCAGGAGAGCTATTGACAGACTGTAGTCAAAAGAGCTTTCTAGTTTTGTCAGGGCCATTTCAGCGTCCACAGAGGAGCAGAGGTTGACAGGTCTGTAACTTGAAGCATGAGTGGGTATGACTCCTCCCAGATGTCCAGCAAATGGTTCTGGTAGCAGGACCAAGGCCAAATGGGGTGGTAGCCAAGTTCACAGGGAATGAACAGTTTCCAGATTAGGAGCTGCAGCAACACTTGGTGATCCTACCATCTGGGCTTACATGGGTCTGCCCTCTCAAAATGTTCCTCCTAGGCCTCGGGCCAGGCTGAGGTTTCACAACCTCCTACCTGACTCTCAAAGCTCCAACAAAGGCACTTTTGTCCATGAATGGCTAAATACTTTGCTTCTATAGAGGGAAATAAGCAAGGAAACTTCTATTCTGACATCCAACTGATGTCACTATAACACTCTCAACCCCTCTCCCAGTAGTCTTTTTCCATGTTCTCCAGGCTATTCTTGTATGATTTTTCTGAATGAATTTTAAAATCAACTTAGTTAGCTTCCAGAAAAAAATGCAGTTTTTATTTTAATCAAATTATGTTTATAAATTTAACATAATAATATAATTGATAGTCTATAAAGTTTGAATATTAAAAATATTCTTTCAAAATAAAGAATACTTTTCTTGTGATTAGTTCCCTTTTATTAAGCTAACTCTTGTTCCTTCCTTGAGTGTTATATTGAATTCTTTATTGGTTGTTTTTGTACCCTCCTACATTGCCTGTTATTTTGTTGTTAGTGTTGTTGTATATAGATTTTTTTCCCCATCATATCATTTAACTGGCAATTATCTTTAAATACCCTGCATTTTAATGAAACCAAATTTTCTTTAATCACCAACAATAGTCTGTATTCGATCATTAGTGAAGGTTCCTGGAAAGTCGCAGGTTAACATAGCTGTTCTATGTTATTGAATTTATTCATATTCATCATGCATAATTTTTAAACATACAAATGAAAATTATTTGGCTCTTTCTTTTTCTTTCTTTCTTTTTTTCTTTTTTTTTTTTTTTTGTAGAGACAGAGTCTCGCTTTATCGCCCTCTGTAGAGTGCTGTGGTGTCACACAGCTCACAGCAACCTCCAGCTCCTGGGCTTAGGTGATTCTCTTGCCTCAGCCTCCCGAGTAGCTGGGACCACAGGTGCCCACCACAGAGCTGGGCTAAGCTCTTTCTTAATATACAGATGGACATGGCTGTTGGTAAGGCAGTCACATGCACAGGGTCTGATGTGACCCTCTCTCTGTCACATCAGAATGAAGCACTTTCCTTAGCAAGAGATTGAGCATCCTCATCCTCCCCTAGACTGTACTCAGCGTCTTGTGTGTGAATATTTTTCTCTATTTTAGGTTCAACATGTATTCCTTTGTTCATATCCATTATGTGGCACTATGACTCCATCTGTGCCCCGTGGAGAGTTGACAGTGCGAGCAGGCTAATCGCCCTGTACAGGCTGCCAGCAGGAATGTGCTGGCCACGGGACACCAGTGCCCGCCACCAGAGATGATCTGGCTCTATCACTTCCCTCGTGAGGGGAGGGTGTCCAGCCAGTGCTCAACTGCACTGTGTTCTCCATGGCACCTGCAGTGGTCAGATGCAGTGGCAGACAACTTCTGCTCCTGAAGACATGCAACAGATACTACTTGTTTAATGCTATACCCCTGGATATGCTGCAGTCAAAGATTTCGAAGTCTATGAGAAGATTCTGAACAAAACTGTTATTGATACTCTTAATATCAGTATTACTAGCTTGAATTCACTTTTTAAAATAAGGAAGGTAAAATGTACTGAAAAAAAAGAAGAAAAGATCCCATAGTTTCACTGTTTTTACTCATACAACATTGATGTGTTATGATGATGGGAATATTTTCTAAACACTTGGACCACGAATTAAGAAATGCAAACTTAAAAATATATATATTTTAAAAGATAATTCTATTAGACTTACTAGCTTTCCAGACGTGGCAATCCTTAACAAAATTAGAGTAAATCCCTGGATAAGGTCAAATACTGATTTTTTAATATTTCAATGCTTATAGAGATTGCTATTGATAAAGGAAAACATACATATTTTAATGTTTCAATGAATGAAGGAAAAAGAGACCATTGAATAAAGGAAAAGTTAAATTACATTTGACCGTGTTAGTTGTGCTTATAGGATTATTAGCTGTGAATATTTTTAATGTCACATGCTATCTGCAGAGTTCACTATGCAATTGTGCTTATAACCCTCTGCATGGAGTTCTCTGTTCCTTGATTAGCACATATGTTTAGCAATCAAGTTCACAACTGATTTCCCGTGGCTGTAATTGAACTCTGTGTTATACGAGGGATTTAATAAAAGAAGTAAGGGCAAAAGGTACTTGTGCTGTGATTACAAATGTATTAAGTGCCAGAATTCTTGTCTTCCAGAAAAAACGCCACTAATTTTGGCTAATGAGAAAAACATTTAAAATAGTGTGCAATTTAAAATTACACACAAACTTTATGAGAAGCCTTATATGCATAAAAATTGATTTTAAAACATAAATACCCCTATAAAATATATTACAATAAATAAATAATGATACCATAAAACTATTAACAAAATTAATCTTTGCCTTTTGAGGATTAATGGGTATGTGTCTTTGAGTCCTAAGAGATTTTGAAATGCAATTCTATGAAAGTTGTCTAAATTTAGTATCCAAGTCATATGTAAGGCATGATTTGTTTGTATATGTAAACTGAACTCTAGAAGGGAAAGTAATAGATTTGTAAGGAAGAGATTTAGTAGGAGATAGCCCTCTCTCCCCACAGAGACTTAAGTCTTGTTTAACTGTCCCCACTTGGGAGCTCCACTTACCTACAGGGCATGAGTTCACTGGACTCTAGTAAAGCATCTCTTTCAGCCCATTCACGCCCTGTAGGGGAAGAGGAGGGAAGACAATTTAGCTGAAGGAGGCCTCTGATCATTTATTCCACAACAGTCACTGCTTGATAAATTAAGCCAATCCTCCCCAGAAATGTTCCAATCACCTCTGTAATTACTTACTATATGGAAACACAGTGAATGTGGCCTTAATTGCTGTGCTAAAAGATATGAAGTCTGAAGTGCATTGTTATCTATACAAAATGGGAAGGCACCATGTCTTCATGAAATCTAAGATTGTGTTCAGCGTGAAACGGCTGAAGGTCATGAGAAACTTGCAAATTAGAAGTTACCGATAAGACCTACTTTCCATCTTTCTCTTCCTATGTAACAGTGTAAACAGGTTGGATATAAAAGCTACATTTCCGTGGTTAGCATATGAAATATTTAAATTTTACTATGCTGAAATTTTGAGTCACATGATTTTTTTCAAATCAGATCATTATCATTCGCATCTTTCCTTTAAACAGTCTCCACATTTCAGTCTATCAGAGAAAGTGGAGAAGCTCTAAATTAAAGCCAGTGGATTAATAACTCTGACTTAGAGCAGAGGCAATTTTAGCCTGCCTAATTTTTCATATCTGCTCAATTAACCTCATAGGGCTTTAGAACAAAAGGCAGCATGACGACTGTCATTTAAATTAAACAAATGCCATTTATCTGTCAAGATACTGACTTATATCAGCTACTCCAAGCCAAAACCATGATCTCAAATGAAGTGGACAAGCAGTGGACCGCTGGGATTTAATTCTCCACCATTTCACATGTTACGTGGAGCATAATGCTGGCTGTTTAATGAGCTCTTTGAGATTATCAAGAAACGCAGGACTAGGTTCTCTACTCAGGAGCATTTATAAAATACCTAGTTTATATTCTTCCATGTCCCTTGTTGCTGGGGAGAAGCAACTGCTTCTGGGAGTGATGTCAATAATTTCTAATTAAACATGATACCTCTCATTTTATATTCAAGGCATTTATTTTCGGAGGCTGAAAAGCAGGTATCATTAAGGGGTTGCGTGAATAATTTTCTATGCAGCAGCTGCACTTATCAATGAAGCTTTCCCAATAAAGCATTTCGGTCCCAAACAGATACAAATAGTGAAAAGAAATTAACTGAATATCATTATAAGTTACTACAAAAAGGAATGACTCCTACCCGGCATTCGCATTCTTTAGGTGGACAGGCATTGTGTAATATATTTTATAGTCATTATTTATGTGTTTATAGTCATTGATTACCTCTTTATAGCATCATCCCTTTTTTAGTCATTTAAAGAAAAAAGCTCACCAAATAAGATTTGGAATAAACATTAACTCTGTAATCATATTCTAGACACTTGACTATATTTTGAATTTTAACATGAAATGTCAAAATGCATTTTGTCACAGAAACGTTTTTGCTCTGTGTATGAAATTTTCTTTAAATAACCTCTCTTAAATTTGCAGGGCGATATAGCTAGTTTAGGAGAGGCCCCAGGCTAAAATTTACACGTGTCTAGTGAACATGTCTAATGAACCAGTGGGAAGAAGAAAGAAAGGGTCTCTAGATGCAGGACCAGGAAGCTCACTGAGTTTTTTTAAGTTAGGGAGGCAAACATCAGGAAAGAAGGTTAATTATCTGCCTCTCACCATTGCCCCTACGTAGGTCCTAGAGAATCAAGTCCAACCCAGGGCTCTGCAAACTGAAATGCATCTCTCTAAATTTCTGTGAATTACTGACTGCCCTTTAAAGAGGGGTTAAAACTTTGAGGTATCAATTATTCTGCAGATGATGAACACGGCCACAATTCTGGGATACTACTACAGTGTCTGGGGCTCTGGATACTAGAGACACCAAAAGCACCAGCCAGAGTCTCCTTCTTGACATCAGAAAAAGTAGGAACACGTTTGCCACGTCAGAGATCAGCAATATTTCAAGGCAGGACTAGGTTAGCAAAAGAGGCATGGGGAATTCCATCTTTATGCATTAGAGATTGAGTTCTCATAATGTTTCTCAGAGAATTGCTCAAAGATAATTTTCAGAACCATCTGGAAGAACTTGGCAAAAGATTAGAGTCTCCAAAGGATCTAGGATGACAGAGCTGGAAAACTTAGTGCTGTGGGTGGTACTATTGCTCAACTTCTTACCCCCAAACTAGGCCTGAGAAATGGCAGCTATCCAGGAAGTTAATGTTGTCACTTACTTATTTCTGCAGGGAAGCATATATAGACTGACTAAAATTATTTTCTGAGATTTTTCAATATCTTATTAAAACATCTAATCTTCTAGGATCACACTTCACTAAGGATATATGAGCAACCCTGAATACATTAAAAAGATATTAAAGAGCATTTTCTTCTGTTTTCTACTAATACATACTAGAATCTGTGTCACTCATTTAATATGAGCAATAGATGGTGAAATATTAAACATTAAATAATCCAGCTTCTCCAGAAGGACCATATTTTGTCATGTAAAATGTGCACCCATGTACAATGCACACCCATATTTTGGGCCCGAACTTTCAGAAAAATCTGCCTCCAGAAAGTGGCCAACTCTTGGTTGGAAGATGCGCATCTGGGGAGGGTTAACCCTCTCCTGGTAAATGTGCAGATCACACTCCCCTCCCGTGTCCTCCTGCTCTGTGAAGCCTGCCCCTTTCCTTTCTCCCGGGAGCCCTTCTGTCCCCACCACATCTTGTGCGAAGATGGCCACACAGTGTTGGCAGGATGGGAGCTTCTGAGGCCACTTGGCCAGCAAGGAGGCAGACAGAACCCTAGGACTGCACAGGTTTCCCAGTCCACTCCACCTGGCTGGGCCTTGGGCCTACCCTTTTCGGTCCAGTCACTGCCCCTTTTCCTGGTTGTGGGCCTCCGGGGAGACCACTCCACCAATTCCCTCCAGATCTCAAATTCTGCACTGGAACCCCATGCACCCAGTGGACCCTGGGGGAGAAAGCAGCAGTCCCAGGAAGTCCTCTGAGCGCCCCTGTTCCAGTGATGTGCTCCCCCTGTATAATGCACTTCCTTATTTTTCCTTCAAATATTTGGAATGTTTGCATTATACTTTGTAAAATATGATACTAGAAGTCATAATTATTTTTTGCCTCATTTGTATATAATTATTCAAAAAACAGTTTTGTTTTACCTTAGATTTAGGGAGCAACATTATATAATTTGAATTGAATATTTGCTTAGGAATAGATTTAACATTTTGAATATTCAAAACAAAACAATTATATAAATATTATAATATCAGAGACAACGAAATAGAAACTTTCAAAATAATGGGTCCTCATTTATCTATGTAGTTCAGAGTATCATTTCCAAATGATACTCATTACATAAACATATTATCCTTAAAGGATGAAACATTACCCTATATCATCTCTTGTGTTTATAGATTATTACTTTTTCAAACAGAAATATGGTAAAGAAAAATTTCAGGAAAATAGGATAAAAAGTAAGTCAAATTGGATAGTATACGAAAGGGGAAGTCATAGTGAGAAAAATTTGGGGGGAAGGCTGTCCCAGATGAAGTCATGCCTGATCATCAGGCAAAAAGAAGACATGAGGCCAGAATGAAGTGGAATTAAAAATAAATAAATTAGTAGAAGTATTAGAGTTATGAATTACATGAAAATATTGAAATTTCATGCAGAATGACTAGTATGTTTATTTCTTATATCAACCTTGATTTTTATTTGCTGTTGTAAGAAATACCTAATGCCATATTCAGCTAGAACAGACAGCAAGTACTAGAATCAAATACTGATGTATTTCATTGATGATAAAGTGCTTCGGGGACTGCATGCATGACCTACGTAGCATGGGGATACTTCTGCACACAAAAAATTCTAAACATGTCATAACTTCTATGACTCCATCTCTCACTGTTCAACTTTGTTACAGATCTGGGCTTGCTTCTGCAAGGTCTTGCGTGTACACATTTCTTCTGATCCCAGACACATAACAGTAATAGATTTTTTTAAAGGGGTGGGAAGAGAAACATAACCAGGATTTTAAAATAAATCATCTGTCTGTGAACCAAATGGAAAAGAAATGCCCAGTGGTGAGTTAGGGGAGCTGAACTGTAAGCCTGCCGGCCTCCATGTTGTCTGGAAGCAGATGAACAGACCCCGCATGAATTTTCTCAGAGTAATTCAGGCAAAAATCACTCAGTGCAAGGCAAAGATTCAAAGTTAAGTTGATGCTTGAAACAAAGGTCTGGCACTCCAGGGTTCAGAAAATAGGGTTCAAGACATGTACCACAAACCTTTGCCTGAGGCTCATCTTCTATGAGTCTGTGGGCTTATGGAAGAAGGAGGAAAGGCAAAGTCTCACGATGAGGAAACTCGAACAACACAATAAATCAGTGACCAAGTGACAAAATTTCCTGGGTTTTCGTACTGAAGGAGCACTAATCCATCAATAGAAGACCTACTTAGGAATTTGGAAACTCAAAAGAACAGGTGAAGACACCAAAAGGTATGTCTTAGGCTAACAGAATGAGAACAAGAGAAGGAACCCTGAAAACAAAAATTCAAGCCAAGAAGGGACCTAAAGTTGTGAGAGACCAGAAATGAAACCAATGTTTAGTAGTTTAATTTATTCCGATGAAATTGATATCTTAGAAATTTTGATAAAGATTTGTTTAACATGTATTTAAGTTTTTTTAAACATGTATTTTTTAAACATGTATTTAAGACTATATATATATTATATATGTGTATATATTAATTATATGTTGTCTATGAGGCACTCACTTTAGATCTGAGGACACAAATAAATTAACACTAAAAGGAGGAAAACCATATTCCATGCTCAGGGTAACCCCCCAAAAGCTGGATGCTGGATGTGCTAGTATCCGATAAAATATATTTTAAGACAAACTCTGAACCATGTTACATTGGTCCCTTTTCATCACAAGGGGTATGTTCTAAAATCCCGATGGACGCCTTAAACCACAGATAGTACCAGACCCCACGTACACTGTGCATAAACACATTTTCCTTCACAGCTTTACGGATAGAAGACTCATTCTTGCTGGAGACATTAGCAATCTTCGCATATATGTTTTTTTCTTTCCTTATTACTTTGCTTTTTTACCGAAAAAAAGGACTTAATAACTTCTCTTTTGCATAACTGATTCCCCATGTTCACTACTCTTGTGCTTAGGGGTCATTTTTAAGTAAAATAAGGATTGCTTGAACACAAGCACCGTAAGGCAGGGGAAATACAGCCGCTAAGTGACTCCCAAGCAGGTAACGTGCACCCTGTGGATATGTTAGCCAAAGGGAGGATTCACGTCCTGGGCAAAACTGAGAACAAGGGAGGAAGATCTTAATCACAGTACTCAAAACGATGAGTATAAAATGTAAGAGTTATTTTCTGAAAATTCTAATCCCATAGATACCTGCTCAGCTACAGAAATGGGCAAGGCAGCTCTGAGGGAGCTGATTTATAAAGGTGCTCACAGCATCTGTGAGGGCTCTCCCCTCATTACCTAACTACCTCCTAAAGGCCTCATCTTCTAACATTATCAACTGGATAATTTACAGCAGAAATCAGTAGCTATAAATGCCCACATTGAAAAGAAGAAAGGTCTCAAATCAGCAAACTAACTTTACACTTCAAGTAAATAGAAAAACAACCAACAAAACTAAATCCAGTATAATAAAGGAAAATAAAAACAATTAGAAGGAGATCAAATAATAAATAGGAAAATAAGGACTCAAAACCGAAAGTTAGCTCTTTGTGAAAATAAAAATGAAAAAGTTGAACAAAACTTTGCCTGATGATCTGAACGAGAAAAAAGGAAGATGACTCACATTACTAAATAGGAATAGATGTGAGGTATTACATCACAGAAATAGAAAGCATAAGAGAATAATGATAATGAATAAACTTGTACCAAAAAATTGAACAGCCTAGATGAAATAGAAAAGAACAAATTCTGGAAACACAGAGACTATACAAATAACTCAAGAACAATAAAAAACTGGATATACTTATAAGAGATAAAGATATTGAATCTGTAATCAAAAATCTTCTAACAAGAAAGAGCCCAGAACCAAATTGGTTCACCAGCAAATTCTACCAAAGACTTAATAATTAAAAGCAACTGTTCAGCAAAATGGGAGTGAACACTTCCTAACCAATTTTATGAAGCCAGTGTTAATTTAATAGTCAAACTAGACAAAGATACTGCAAGAAAACTACATACCAATACTCCTTATGAACAGATGCATAAATCCTCGACTAAATAATAGAAAAATGAAACCAGCAGCATTAAAAGGATTATAAACCACAAATAAGTGAGGGTTTGTAACAATGCTGGTGATTCCACATAGGAAATCTTACTGGAGATCTTAACGAGCTCAGCATACAAGGAAATTCACTCAATATAATATAGCATCTTAATAGAATGAAAAAGAAAAGATCATCTCAATTGGTATGAAAGGATTTTCCTTTTTTCATTAAATATTGAAGATTTTAGAGAATATAATTCATCTCCCTTTTTTTTTTTTCTCCAGAGGAAGAAAATCAGTAGCAAACATATCAAGTAAGCACTGGTTCTCATTTGATGTAAGTCGAGATCTAGAAAAAAATGGAGCATTGTGATTCCAAAAACAAATGTGCATGTTATAAATCTAGATAATATATCGATCATTTCAGTAGAAACTATAAACAGAGATTGAAGAGAGAAGGCAGAAGTTAGTTTAACATAGCGATAGGTGTATAATTTATACATTGGGGATCAGATGTTACCATATTATGTGAACTAAAAGAGAGTAAATGTGATCAAGAGAAGGGACTTAAGAAGTGGAGGTAGGAAGGAGTAAAGTATTTTAATTATTTTTCATAGAGAACAGTTAACAGATACAGTCCAAAAATATATTATAAATGATCTTATAGCATATTATAGCTGCAAAGTTAGTTTCAAAAGCACCATGCCCACTTCATGAGTGGCCTATTACAAAGTTGTTAAGAATTGTTATCTGCCTCTATATAGACGGGTAAAGAAAGGCCTTCTAGATCAAGGATCAGAAAATTGCTTTTTTTCTCTGTAAGGGGATGAAAATAAATATTTTAGTCTTTGGGAGCCATAAGGTCTCTGCAGCAACTATTTAACCCTTCTGTGGTAGAATGAAAGTGGCCATTAACGAGGCAACAATAAATGAGGGTGGCCTTATCCCCACAATATAAGAGATGGCCTAGATTTCATCTGTGGGCTGCAGTTTGCCAACCTCTGTGAGAGTTAAATGGTAAAAGGAAAATCAAGATACAAAATCACGTATACAAATATGACATCTTTTATATAAAAATATCATACATATTCTTTCATATGTATTAAATAACTCTATAAAGACAAACAAGAAAGTGTGTGGTGATTTCCTTTAAAGAGGGGAATTCAACAGCTGGGGACAGGTCAGGAAAGGGGCGTACATTTTGCTGAGTACCAACATGTACCCCTTGAATTTTACATTGTTTATGCATAAACTATTCTAAAATAACATCCAATAAAATATTTAAAAATAAAATAGAAGATAGAACTAATACGAAGTAATAACAAAACCAAAAGTAGGTTTTTAAAAACTGATGAAATAAACAAATTTCTATCAGAAAGATTTTATACAGAATAGACAGAAACAAACCTCAACAAAATTTGCAATGTCTTCATTCACTGAAGACATCGTAGGCAAGTGAATTCTCATACGCAGACACTCACATTCCATGTAATTAGCAGGGATTCCCTGAAGAAGCTCATAAGGTAAATTAGCCATGAAAGTTACCAAGAACCTTACTAAGCAGAGTAATTTTGCATATCCCATTATCCATAGAGTCATTCTTATTATATATTTTATTCTACCACTCCAAAGAACAACATGAATAATTTAAAATTCAGTGTTAGATTATGCTATCAATCTTAGAAAAAGTTTTTTTCTGTCTTTTTAAAAATAGGTTATGTCCCTGAGAACCATTGATACAATCTACTAGAACTTGTATAAAAAAGTAGAGAACATTTGCCACATTTTTTTCAATCCAAACTAAATAACTTTTTATAATTCCTATGCTGAAATGTAGTTTTCTTTACTTTTTATGGGCTTTTATTATTGGAGGAATGCAAATTAGATATTCCACAATATTCTTTCAGCCATGCCTGGTATTATATTTACTTATATGAGAAATGAACACACAGGAAGGTTTATCTTATTTATTCCTTTCATTGACATAGTGCAGTAGAGTACACTTTATAGTCTCATTTTATTTCATCCTCAAAAACAACACTTAAAGATGGTCACACATTTAAAGTGGTATCTGGGCACTATGTGATGGATTGTGACTAGAGAAATGAGCAAGATAATGTCTCTGTCCAATCAAATTAAATATATCCCCCTCCACTGTCATGGAAGTTACCAAAATACCCAATTTCCCAGCAAGTCAAAGGCAAGGCTACATTTTTGTTGTTGTTGTAGAGACAGAGTCTCACTTTATCGCCCTCAGTAGAGTGCCGTGGCGTCACACAGCTCACAGCAACCTCCAACTCCTGGGCTTAGGCGATTCTCTTGCCTCAGCCTCCCGAGTAGCTGGGACTGTAGGCACCCGCCACAACCCCCAGCTACTTTTTTTTTTTTTTTTTGCAGTTTTTGGCCGGGGCTGGGTTTGAACCAGCCACCTCTGGCATATGGGGCCGGTGCTCTACTCCCTTGAGCCACAGGCGCCGTCCCCAGCTATTTTTTTTCTTGCAGTTCGGTGAGGCTGGGTTTGAACCCACCACTCTCAGTATACGGGGCTGGCGCCTCACTGACTGAGCCACAGGCGCCACCCAGGCAAGGCTACTTTTATCCTTCCACCCCACCATTTGTTTGTAGCACCTGCTGAAAGTTGACCCAGACCAATCAACTGTGGTTGCCACCACTTCCATGCTGGCCTCCTTCATTCCTCCCCAATCATGATCCAGTCTGCATTTTATTTATCTATTTTTTTTAATTTTTATTAAATCATAATTGTGTACATTGGTGCAATCATGGGGCACAATATGCTGACTTTATATACAATCTAAAATATTTTCATTAAACTATTTAACATAGCCTTCATGGCCTTTAAATCACTATATGAAGGCATTTATATTCTACTTTTAGTAATTTTCATTTGTACCCTTCTAAGATGCACCATAAGCGTGATCCCACCAATCACCCTCCCTCCACTCATCCTCCCCCCTCCCCTCCCCTCCCTTGTCCCTTTCCCCATTTCTTGTGCTATAACTGGTTTTTAGCTTTCATATGAAAGCTATAGATTAGCTTCATAGTAGGGCTGAGTACATTGGATACTTTTTCTTCCATTCTTGAGATACTTTGCTAAGAAGAATATGTTCCAGCTCCATCCATGTAAACACAAAAGAGGTAAAGTCTCCATCTT
>CAUYRH010033527.1:0-17059 GCA_963574655.1 Perodicticus potto | reverse complement strand
ACAAAGAGCTAGAGAAATGGAAGGCAAAAACGGATTATTCTCTCAGACAGCTTTCAGATAACTCGAAGAAAACCAATATTCGTCTCATAGGGAGACCTGAAAAGGACAAAGTGGCGTCACAGGGCCCAGAGTCTCTTCTTTATGAGATTATGAAAGAGAATTTTCCAGACATGCCAAGAGATTCTGAAATTCAGATAGCAGACAGTTTCAGAACCCCAGCAAGACTCAACCCAAATAAAGGATCTGCAAGACACATTATAAATAACTTCACCAAAGTTAATATGAAGGAGAAAATTCTGAAAGCATCCAGATGTAAGAAAACCATACCTACAAGGGGGTGAATATTAAAATGACTGAAAATCTCTGTGCTGAAAGTTTTGAAGCCAGAAGAGGATGGTCATCGACCTTCAACCTCCTAAAATAAAACAACTTTCAACCCAGGATCCTGTATCCAGCTAAACTGAGTTTCACTTATGATAGAGAAATTAAAAACTTCAATGAAATTCACATGTTGAAGAAATTTGAATAACTAAACCAGCTCTCCAGGATATTCTTAGACCCATCCTTTACAATGACTGACACAATGCTCTATCACCAAAGAAAACTCACTTAGAAACTTGTGATTAAATTCCAGCTTCCACAGTGGCAAAAGGATTAAAAATGTCCACTGGACTTTTGAAAAACTTGACACCCAAAGCACTACCAGGCTTATAAATACTCGCAATTAATGCAAATGGCTTAAATTGTCCTCTAAAGAGGAACAGGTTGGCTTAATGGATACAAAAACCCAGGCCAGATATCTGCTTCATACAAGAATCTCATTTTACCTTCAAAGGTAAATATAGACTCAGGGTGAAGGGATGGACATCTATAATTCAGGCAAATGGAAAGCAGAAAAAAGCACGTGCTGCAGTTTTATTTTCAGATACAATACGCTTTAAACCAACAAAAGTAAGGAAAGATAAGTATGATCACTTCATATTTGTTAAGGTAAACACTCAGCATGATGATATTTCACTTATTAACATTTATGTTCCCAACTAGAATGCTCCTCAATTTATAAACAGACCATAACAGACATGAGCAACTTGATATTCTCCATTACCATAATAGTTGGATATTTTAACACCCCTTTGGCAGTGTTGGATATATCCTCCAATAGGAAACTAAGCAAATAAATTTTACACTTAAAATTAGCCATTCAACAATTGGATTTAACAGACATCTACAGAATATTTCAACCTGACAAAAATGAATACACATTCTTCTCATCAGCCCATGGAACACCCTCCAAAATTGATCACATCTTAGGTCACAAGTCTAACATCAGCAAAATTAAAACAATAGAAATTATTCCTTGTATATTCTTGGACCATCACGGAATAAAAGTTGGACTCAGTAACAACAGGAATCTGCATATTCATACAAAAACATGGGGAAAAAATAACCTTATGCTGAATGATAGCTGGGTCATAGATGAGATCAAGAAGGAAATTGCCAAATTTTTGGAACAAAATGGTAAAGAATAAATTAATTACCAGAACCTCTGGGGTACTTTATAGCACTGCAAGCCTTCCTCCAGAGAACAGAAAGAGACGAAGTTAACAACTTAACAGGACATCTCCAGAAACTGAAAAGGGAAGAATATTCCAACCCCAAATGCAGAAGAAAATAAATAACCAAAATTAGAGCAGAATTAAATGAAATTGAAAAAAAGAGAATTATACCACAAATGAATGAATCAAAAAGTTGGTTTTTTGAAAAGATCAATAAAATAGATAAACCTTTGGGTAACCTAACCAGAAATGAAAGAGTAAAATCCCAAATTTCATCAATCAGAAACAAAACTTGTGAAGTAACAATTGACTCCTCAGAAATTCAAAAAATCCTTAATGAATATTAGAAAAATATCTATTCTCAGAAATATTATAATCTGAAGGACATAGACCAATACTTGGAACCACACCACCTTCCTAGACTGGACCAGAAAGAAGTGAAAATTCTGAAGAGGCCTATTTCAAGTTCTGAAATAGCATCAACTATATAAAATCACCCCAAAAAGAAAAGTCTGGGACCAGATGGCTTCACATCAGAAGTCTACCAAACCATTAAAAAAGAACAAGTACCTATATGACTTAACCTTGGCGTGGATGTGGAGAAAGGGGAACACTTCTACACTGTTGGTGGGAATGCAAAGTAATACATTCCTTTTGGAAAGATATTTGGAGAATACTTAGAGATCTAAAACTAGATCTGCCATTCGATCCTTTAATTCCTTTATTGGGTATATATCCTGAAGACCAAAAATCACATCATAATAAAGATATTTGTACCAGAATGTTTATTGCAGCCCAATTCATAATTGCTAAGTCGTGGAAGAAGCCCAAATACCCATCGACTCACGAATGGATTAATAAATTGTGGTACATGTATACCATGGAATAGTATGCAGCCTTAAAGCAAGATGGAGACTTTACCTCTTTTGTGTTTACATGGATGGAGCTGGAACATATTCTTCTTAGCAAAGTATCTCAAGAATGGAAGAAAAAGTATCCAATGTACTCAGCCCTAATATAGAGCTAATTTATAGCTTTCATATGAATGCTGTTGCTAGCTTTTGACCCTCCATAGAACTTCTTTCCAAGTTGGAGTCAGTCCTCTAAACCCTGCCATGACTTTATCAGTGAAGTCGATATAAAATTCTAAGTCTTTTGCCATCGTTTCTATGATATTGACAGCATCTCCACCAGGAGTAGTTTCCATCTCGAGAAGTGAATTTCTTTGCTCATCCATTAAAAACAGGATCCTGTCCATTCAAGTTTGATTATGAGAATGTAGCAATTCAGTCACATCTTCAGGCTGCACTTGGAATTCTAGTTGCCTTCTTGTTCCACCACATCTGCAGTTACTTTCTCTGTGAAAGTCTTAAACTCTTCAAAGTCTTCCATAAGCTTTGGAATCAACTTCTAAACTCCCATCAATGTTGATATTTTGAGCTCCCCTCCCATGTGATTCTCCCATGAATCACAAAATTTTCTTATTGGCATCTAGAATGGTGAATACTTTCTAGAAGGTTTTCTAAATTACTTTGCCAGATCCATGGAGGAATCACCACTGTCAAGAACACACACAGAGTTGATTTGGCATAATCCCTTTTTATTGTTGTTGAACAGAGTCTCATTATGTCACCCTCAGTAGAGTGCTGTGGCATCACAGCTCACAGCAACCTCAAACTCTTGGGCTTAAGTGATTCTCTTGCTTCAGCCTCCCAAGTAGCTGGGACTACAGGCACCTTCCACAATGCCTAGCTATTTTTTTGCTGCAATTATTTAGCTGGCCTGGGCTGGGTTCGAACCCACCACCCTGGGTGTATGTGGCTGGCGCTATAACCACTGTGCTATGGGCGCTGAGCCATTTGGCATAATTCTTGAAGGCTCTAGACTTTCAGAGTGGTGGATGAGCATCAGCTTCAACCAAAAGTCACCAGTTGCATTAGCCCCTCACAAGAAACTCCTGTCCTTTGAAGCTATTGTCTTCTCTCTAGGCCATTTTATCTTCACTGAAAGTCTATCATTTAGTAATTTTCTAAATTACTTTGCCCAGATCCATGGAGGAATCACTCTCTATGGCAACTACAGCCACCTTCATCAACGATCTTAAGTAGATCTTCTGGATAACTTTCTGTAGCTTCAACATTGGCTCTTGCTGCTTCATCTTATACTTTCATATTATGGTGGGGGCGTCTTTCCTTAAACCTCAAGAACCATCCTCTACTAGCTTCCACCTTTTCTTCTACAGCTTCCTCATTTCTCTCACACTTCACAGACTCAAAGAGAGTTGGGCTTTGGCTTAAAGGAAAGATGTGACTGGTTTGATCTTCTGTGCAGACCACTGAAACTTTCTCCCTGTCAGCAATAAGTCTGCTTCACTTTCTTATCATTCATGTGATCACTGGAGTAGCACTTTTAATTTCCTCTAGGAATTTTTCCTTTGCATTCACAACTTGGCTAACTGGTGTGAAAGGTCCAGCTTTCAGCCTATCACAGCTTTCAGTATGCCTTTCTCACTAAGCTTAACGATTTCTAGCTTTTGATTTAAAGTGAGGACTTGTGCTTCTTTCACTGAGTCTTACAGGCTATTGAAGGTTTATTAGTTGGCGTAATTTCAATATTGTTGTGTCTCAGGAAATAAGAAGGCCGGAGTAGAGTGAGAGAGATGGGGGGAACAGCTGGCCGGTGGAGCAGTCAGAACACATACATATTAAGTTTGTGTCTCATATGGTTGTGGTGTGTGGTGTCCCAAAGCAATTATACAGTAACACCAAAGATCACTGATGACAGACCACTGTAACAAAATAATAATAATAAAAAGTTTGAAATATTGTGAGAATTTATGATCATGATTCAGAGACACAAAGTGATTACTTGCTGTTGGAAAAATGGTGCAATAGACTTGCTCCGTCATAGTTGCCTCAAACCTTCAATTTGTAAAAAGTGCAATTATCTGTGAAGCACAATGACGTGAACACAATAAAATGACGTAGGCCTGTACCTGTTGCTTTGACGCACACCTATTCCCTGCCCCAGGAATTCCGGCTGTAATCTTTAAGAATTCAGGTCACCAACCCCTTTTCTTCTCTGATACTGTGCATTGAACTTGTGCTTGAATTAAATGTGTCCATCTCACTGTTGAGATTCATTTATTTCCCAGGAGGATCCACCCACCCACTCAATCTCTAAATGTTTCTTATGACTCAGTAGTAAAAAAAAAAAAAAAAAAATAACCAAACTGTTAAATTCAAGCAGGAAACTTTCAGTATTTAAACACTTGCAGGCTTGAAATCTTGTGGCCATACTTTTAAAAATTCTATGAATATCCTGCCTATTAATTTTTAAGTCATTAACTAAATTAAAAGATACTCTCCAGGGTGGCACCTGTGGCTCAAAGGAGTAGGGTGCCAGCCCCATATGCCGGAGGTGGTAGGTTCAAACCCAGCCCCGGCCTTAAAAAAAAAAAAAAAAAGAAAAAAAAAAGAAAAAAAAGATACTCTCCAGATTTTCCTGACCCCCACTCATCAGCAATTGGCCACAACTTATATTTAAACCCCTATTAAGTAGTTCTAAGATCTAGGATTTGTTAAAAGAAAATGAGAACTCAGCTTTGTCAGAAAATAATTAAACTAATAAGTAGTCATTTACATGTGCGTAGACCTTGATTGATTTTTTAATAGGTGTATATGGGTTCAGGATGTGAATTGAATAGATTCTATCAATAACTGCTCAGCATTTCAGAAATGAAATGAAATTCTTTCTACTCATAAATGCAGCTTTGTTGCTGTAACAAAACCCAAGTAATTACAGGATCAACAATGAGAGAACTTGTGCCTGTGAGTGAGAAATATTCAGAGATAATAAAGAAGAATTCAGTAGGAAATGTGTAGGGGTATTTAGAAAGAAGCTGCGAAGATACTGTTTACTCATGTATTTACTTATTTAGTTAGTTAAAGAGGGTCTTCGATAAGGTCAAGACTAACACATGTGATGGTCTGATAGTATCAATAACAGATAGCAATTATTATTCATACTCAGTTCCTTATAAGTCTTGCCTATGGAAAGCAGCAACAGAATAGTCCATGATTGTTCCTTCTGTAAGAGTGATCATTTGCTTCCCTTTGCACTGCTCTCTTCCACTGGTTACTTCCACCTCGCCCCATGAAGCCAGGGAAAAGTCCCAGGCTGGAGGGGGCTGGTCGCGTGGGAGTGGAGTGTGGGACAAGGGCAGGGACACAGAAAGCCCTTCTCAGGGAGCTCTCTTGTCAGCATCCTAGACCATTCTAGGATAATCCACAGTTGTAATCTCCGGCCATCAGTGTTCCTTCCCATGGTGTGTATCTGCCCCAGATCCCGGATCTCTAGATGTCAGGCCCCATCGCCCCGTTGATGAAGGCTCTTTGCTAGTGTTCTCTCCACTCTGGGCTCCCCTCTCCTGAGCTTCACAGACTCTCCTGATCTTCACTTGCTGCCGGCCTGTTTGGACCTCTGAGGTTTTGTCCTCTCCCTCACGATCACACTGAAGCAGTGTGTGGTCTTTATGTCTGAGCTCTCCTGGACTCTCCAGGTTCAGAAGCACTTCCCGAGCTATAACATCCTTGGGCATGTCACCCGAGTGGACTTCTGTATGGACCTGAAGGCAACGCTCTGAGCCTCTACTCAGCCCGAGGGGCTTGCTAGACTCTAAGAGTTGCCTCATTACTTCAAGTTCACCTGCCTGCAGCTGCTGAAATTCTACTGATCCGTCTGTTTTCGTGTTCCTTGTCCGTTGGGTTAATTTCACAGACTACACTACAGGTTGGGTGTGGTTGGAGAGCTCGCTTTTGGGATTAGACTGATTGGATTTGAATCCTGTTATTATCTCTTTGACATTGGACAACTCCCTAAGCCTCAGTTTTCCCACATGTAAAGTGAGTAGTAAATTATAGTACAAACTTCACGAGTTATTGTAAATAGTCACTTAAGTCACATATGAAGCTCATTGCACACTGCTGGGCACATTGTAAATCCTGGAAGAGTAAGGACTGCCCTTCAGAAAAGCCTAATCCTTGTGTTCTGCTGACTGTTAATATTTTATTATTATTGCATTCTTAAATTATGAGGTGATTTAAGAGGGAAAAATGTGGTCTCTGCAGAAGAGTGAAAGCTTACAAATCTAGAGTTAAAAAATCGCTTAATATTTTGAACCTCTTCAATAACTGTCTCTTGGGTGGGTAAAGTAATTACCAGTGGAAAAATGAGTATAAACTCAAACTCAATAAATTACATTTTCGTTGAATTTCTTTGCTTATATTCTAAGGGAATGGCACTTTGAATTTTGTACTTCTCTGCCACTTTATTTTTTAAGTGCTAAAACATGACATAGTATGCATTTTAATATATTCATTTGTGTCCAGTTTCAACAAGGCTGGGTGGAAATTAGTACCCCATAATTCATGCTCTAGGGTATCTTATTACAATTATAAAATTTTATTATAAAATGTTTTTTTAATATTTATATTGTTAATTAAATGACAATGAATCCTCATAAATTCTGAACAGAGAATTATGGTCCATTAGACCCTGCTCAGACTTCTTGTTAGTCAATCAGAATATTTGATTACTCCTCCTAACACGTTAAAATCTTTGATGGTAAAGCTCACTCATGTTGTTGTTCCTTTCTATGCCTGTGGCATCTCTGAAAAAAGAAGAATCTCAAGGCAGTTTACCTGCATTTTGGTTATTACAAGGTGGTCATTTTTTGGGGGGGTGATTTTTAGAGCACTTGTGAATATTTTTTTTTAAAATTCCATTTGGGCCAGGCGTGGTGGCTGACACCTGTAATCTTAGCACTCTGGGAGGCCAAGGTGGGTGGATTGCCTGAGCTCATGAGTTCAAGACCACCCTGAGCTAGAGTGAGACCCCCGTCTCTAAAAATAGCTAGGCATTTTCACGGGTGCCTGTAGTTCAGCTACTTGGGAGGCTGAGGCAAGAGAATCACTTGATCCTGAGGGTTTGAGGTTGCTGTGAGCGGTGACGCCATAGCACTCTACAAAGGGTGACATAGTGAGATTCTGTTTCAAAAAAAACATTGCATTTGCATTTTAGTTTCTAAAAGATTTCTGTAATAGAAAAGGGAATTATAAAAACAGCAGTCATGTCCTGCTATACAATGTCTGCCCTCCTACACACACACATATACTTGTAGTCCCAAGAGCAGCTATACTGGCACATTAAATGATGGTGTCATGACCACCTGAGCAGTAACCAAAGGTGGGGAGATGAGGAGCCCCAAGAAAATGGTCTAGACCCACACTACCCAATAGTGTGGATGGTGTGGCTAATGAATGGAATTTTGAATTTGATTTACTTTTAATTAAAATTAAAGTTTAAATAGCCACTGAATTTTACAAAATTCAGTTCCTTAGTCACACTAGTTACATTTTGTTAAAAAGAATTAATGAGTGGGCCATTATGCTGAGGCAGCTCCAGCATCCTGGGATCCTGCATGAGCGAACTGAAACTCACCTCAGTATAATGGTAATATTCTAGGAAAATGAAATGTAAGCTTAACCAATCAGAAACCCACCAACTAACCTCTACTTAGGGACTTTCCACTACCAGTGGTTCTCAACCTTCTTAATGCCTCTTAATGCCGCGACTGTAGTTCCTCATGTTGTGGTGACCCCCAACCATAAAATTATTTTCCTTGCTACTTCATAACTGTAATTTTGCTACTGTTATGAATCATATTGTAAATATCTGATCAGCAGGATCTATTTTCATTGTTACAAAGGGGTGGCGACCCACAGGTTGAGAACTGCTGCACTAGAATAATCCAAATACAGTTATGGCTCCACTCTAACCAAGCAAATAATTTTCTTGCCTTGCTTCTACATCCACCCTATAAAAGTTTTCCCCTCGTGCCCCTTCAGTGGAGTCCTGAATTGCTAGAGTTCTGGTGCTGCCCCATTCATGGATTGCTCTTTGCTTAAATAAACTCTTTAATATTTTAATGTGCCTCCCTTTGTTTTAACATATTAAATTGCTCAGTAGTCACATGTGCCTGAGCAGGGGCTATCAGAGTAAGCAGCACAGATACAGAAGACTTCCATTATCACAGAATGTTCTGGGCAACATGCCTCTTCACAGTCAAGAGAGATGTTAGTTGGAGATCTCTCACCTCATGTGCGTGACGTAAGGGTACGCGGCACACCCCCTGGATGAAAGGCTCAGGTATAATTCGAACTTTACCTTAGAAATATAAACAATGTAACCTAATCATTTGTATCCTCTTGTTAATCTGAAATTAAAAAAAGATTTGTGTATTTAAATTCATATAAATTTTACCTAATTTATAACTGAGAGTAGATGGGGAAATGGATGGATATATAGATAATTCGAGAATCTCAGAATAATGATAATTGTTGAAAGTGGGTTATAGGCATATTAAAGGTCAATATACTGCTGTCACTATTGTTTATATTTGTTTGAAATTTAAAAATATGAAATAAAAGATAGTCATGGGGAAAAAAGAGCAATGGTAAGAAGATGTGATCGTTTTACTTTTATTCTCCACTTTATTTTATGTCCAGGCATGTTCAACACTAGAGAAATAGGTGATTCAGGAAAAGGGGTTGGGTTTAACATACAACTCAGAAATGAGCTTTGTGGTGGACAGAGTTGTAGCCAAAACACTGGGAGAAGCAGCTAAGGAGGGTTGTGTTGCAAGAGGAGCAACATGTTCCAGGCCCAGGGAGGTGGTGGTGATCATCAGGGGTATGAATTTAGTGAAAGACTGTGCATGTTGTCAAAAATAATAGCCAAAGGTGCAAAATATTTTCAACTTTTTCTCCCACACTACCCTTGTGCCTGGGAGGAACAATCTTGGAACCCAAACGTCACGGTATGCTTTCTTTCCCCTTCTCAAATGTTCACGCCCGTGTAAATAACCTGAGACTATTGTTAAGATGCAGATGCTTAGGCAGTAGGTCTAGGTGCAGCCTGCATTTCTGAGAAGTTCCCACATGATGCGAATACTCAAGGACTGTCCTTTGAATTAGCTGCAAGTCTCTGGAGTGTAGAATGTCTAGAAAACATTTGCATTTCAGACCTTCCATACAAACACTGTCCTAATTACTGGTTTAAACACAGCAGGTTACCCCTCTCCAGAAATCAATAAGCCTTTAGTTTCAGACTCACACTAGGGCAATTTGTCTGTGAATAGGGGGTAGGAAGGTCCGTTGTTTTTGGAGAAATGAGGCTTATTACCTGGAATCCCAAGACTGGTGTAAATATGTTCTGGTGTTTTCCTATAAAAGTGTGGGATATTTGAAAATCAAGGAGCACTGACCCATAGAAAACAACTCAGTCAAGTTCCTTACGTAATGAAAAGCAAGTTAAGCGTGTGTTTCAATGTTGTTGTGACTGTTTTTGTGACCCTAAGCCTTTGAACAGAAAACAGTTTCTGATACTATGATTTAGAGCTAGTTGGAGAAGCAATCGATTGGAGGAAGAGGCCAGGTATTGATCACAAAGGGGAATGGGAAACTGGAACATTCCTCAAATAGAGAAAAATTCAGAATTAGAAGCCAGAAGGTAGGGAGATTGCTGTTTGGAAAAATACAACCAGGAGTTTCCATAATATTTGGGTGCACGGTGGGAGTTTTCAGCCTCTGGTAGTAATGGAGAGGCCGAAAATACTCCAGAGGAGAAAGGATACAGAAGAAACAAGGTATCTCTGCTCCTTGGCCGAGTCCTTCCAGACAACCCCGTCTGCAGAGAGGACTGTGGCGCTGCCACGAAGTCCAAAGCTGTGTCGTGCATAACAAAAGGCTTCATATCTTAAAAGTTACAGCAAACGACTCAAGCATATAACATTGTAGTAAAGTCTGTGATCCGCCATGAGAATAGCAGTCTGGTTTAACAGAAAGAAGACTCCACTGTCAGGGAGGAGTCCTATTTATTGTTTAGCCTGGAAGAAAATCAACAGACTTGTAAGTTTTTTTTTTCTCGCAGTGTTTTTGGATTTTGAGTTTTAACGAAAACGCCTTTGTACTCTCACATTAATCTGAAATTAAAATAAAATACCTTGGACACTTCACTGTCTTCCAACAGAATCCTTTAAATGGAATCTAGATGAAAACTGTTTTGTTTTGTTTATAACTCACGATGTATTCTGAAGTATGTCATATCATGCTTCCGGCCTTGGCTTTCAACGTTCTGACATACTATGTTTTTCCTGTTCTTGTTTTCATGTAATTTGCTACTACTTCATGTAAGAGTTTTCTATTTCCTTCTTTCTGGTAGTTACGTTCTATAAAGTCTCTGCAAATAGTGAATTAGCTACTACTGAACTGTTGCTCTTATGGAAACACAGGTGGAGTTCCTGCAAGTCTCTGGTCATCATTTTTGTCAATTGAATATGTTTTCTTGTTTTATGTGTGCTTCTGTTTAAAGACATATTATTTAATATATATCATTGATTCCCTAACACCGAACTCACAACCAGCCCCATTATAACTCATGGCTGCAGGAAGTTCAATCTGACCCAGGAACTTTCTCTATAAGGCACATCAAAGCCTTCTTGCACAACACCAGGTAGCACTTCAGCAACCTTTGTGCTTGGGCATCATTTTAAAGTGAAATCACCAACATAAAGCACAAAATATAAAAAAATGTGGTACTAAGCAGACCACGAAAAGAACACTTCACAGGACAAGATTTAAACACAAGGGCAGAGTCACCTTGCTCTCACATCTCAGCTGGGACTGTGCTCACTGGGTGGCTCAAATATTTTGCCACTCTATGTGTGTGTGTGCGTTTATGATCTCAAAAGTGCCATGAGTATTGATTTTGTGGTTACCAATAAAAGTTGGTGAGTAGGCAACTTTGCAAATATGCAATCTGCAAATAACGAGGATCAACCGTATCATTAACTATGCCCTAAAGTATTGCACTAAACCCAAACCTTATGTCACTCTACTGCATAAAACCTTTAAATGACTACACGTTATCATTAAGTCCAGACTCCCCAACATGACTCTTACTGCCTTTCCATCTCAGCTCTTATGAATACTCATTTGTGCTTTCCCATTAAAACTGAGGGTTTTTTTTTCAATTTTTTTCAATTCAGTTCAGTATCAATTCTTTCCAACCATTGGCCCTTTTCAGATCTTTTTCTTCTTTCTTCTCCTTTTTCCTTCTTCCTTCCACAGGTTAATTTTTTTGCATTTTCAGGACCCGTTATTTCTTCCAAAAGCTTTCTCTGAACTTCAGAGACAAGACCTCCTGCCCTAGGCTCTTGCCACATGGTCGTCCTAAGTCATAACATTGATCACACTTTTTTTGGTAACTATCTGACTTCCTCATAAGTCTAAACTTTGAGCAGGAACCAAGTCTGCCCTTTTTAAAATCATTGTGTGTTCTACCGCACAGTAAGCGCAGCACACAGAACATAATAGGCACTCAGTACCTAAGGGCTGAGTGGAGGCAGGAATAATTATTCATTTGGTATCTGTTTCATCAAAAGAATTATAAGCACTTTGAGAGGATATTTCACTTTTATATCTCAATTTCCAGGGGCAATGGCTGTGTGTAGTACATGCTTGATAAATATCTATTGAGTGAAAACAAACTTTAGTTTTTAATATGTCAAATAGTACACAAACCTTAATTATAGGCAAAATAGTGCTTGATAATGAATTACTGAACATCAACATTCTTATGAAAATTCTTTAAAAAATACACAGGTTTTCAAAATACAGTAAAACCACTTCCACAAAACAGATTGGAAATAGTTCCACTACTCCAGACTATGAGCAGAAAGTGCCAGACATTCCCGAGGCTCCTGGACAAGTGTTCACACACCTCAAGGGCAACCCTACCTTTCTTCAAAGTACAACCCTTGACTTAGAATAATGTAGCAGTTAGCAGATGAAAACCATGCTTTATTTAAAAAAAAAAAAAAGGGAAAAGGAAAAAAAGAGGACATGAAAGGTAAAAGAGGCTGGCTGGTTCTTTATAATTGCTTACTTGTTCCCTATTGCATTTTAAAAATGTTAAGATTCGAGGGGTGGCTTTTTAATTTGCTGTAATTTTCTGAGGCAGCACTGCAAGTAAAGATCACTCAAAGGACTCAGATTCCTGCCAACTCTTGCTGGTGCTAAGAAGCCACGTGCAAGAGTCTGAGTTCAAGTTTAACTTAGGACCATTGTAAAAAAGAAATCAGTTAGAGTTGAGCTGCACTGTGAGCAAAGCTGTTCTGATTTCTCAGTGGGGGAATCACTGCATACCCAGCAAGTGGGAAGAAATGAGAATACCTGACATGGGGATTCAGAGAGAAATTGATTGTACACATTTAAATAGATGGGGTTAAGATTTTTCCCTGACAGTAAAACTCTTGAATTCTAAGATGAGAAATTTAAGAACAAATGCATTAAGGTGAACAATGAGAAGAACTATGAACTCTCCTTTAACCTCTTAAATCGGTGTGTCTTGGATGCAAGCCAGGACACTTCCCAACTCATTGGAATATTGTAAGTTCAAGGCAAAGGGAGGTGTTGAGTCCCTGCTGTGTGGTGTGGTAACCCTGCTTGCTGTTTGCTGCAGAGACTGCCTCTTCCAGAGGGAACTCATCTGGAAGGCTGTGGAATCTTGGCTCTGGCCCCACTCATTTATTGGTCAGCTGGAGAAGGTGATGGAAAATGGGCCTTGGGAAAACACAGATGGGTGTGTGAACCAGCAACCTAATGCTTAACCCTTCATGGCCTAAGGGAGTGGTTCGCACAGTGTGGTCCTGGAACCAGCAGCATCAGCATCACTCAGGCACATGTGATAAATGCACCTTGTCAGGCCTACCCTGACCCCAGATTGATGGAATCAGCAACTCTGGTGGTGGGACCCAGAAATCTATGTTTTCCCAAGTCCTCTAAGGTGATTGTGGGCACACCGTAATTTGAGAACTCCTTGCCTAAAATGCTTAGAGAACAGGAGGAAGTTTGTTTACCAAAAAGAATAAAATTGTAACTCAGAAGCAATCTAGTGCTCATGCTAATAAAGGAAGGGAAAGACCAGACGGTCACAGATTTTTTGAGAAGCTTTGGCAAAGTTACCATCATCATCAGTATCAGTTAATATTAGGAGAAGTTAGTATATCAATTGGCTATTCCCATAAGATTGCTGCATAGCAAAATGCCACGACATCACAGTGGCATACAACACTTTGATGTAGACACTTTTTCTGTTATATCTATCTGCAAGGTTCAGCCAATCTTAGCTGGTTCCCTCTTGTGTCTGAATGCTGGTTGATTTAGTTTGGGCCTCCTTTAGGTGACTTTACTTTGTTCCATGTCCATCATCTTTTTCCTGGGACCCACAAATAACCCAGGAAAGTCCTTGTGATGGCAATGGCAGAAAGAGGAGAGCACAGGCAGAAACATAGAAGGTCCCTTGAGGCTGAGAACTGGCACATCTGTCACGTCCATATCATTGAATTGGTCAAAGCAAGTCATGTGTTCAAGCCCAGATGGGGAAATAGATTGGCCTTTGTAGCAAGGGCAGTTACAAAGTTGGAGGTCAAGGGGCAGGGACACAGGTAGGGGTGCAGGATTGGAGCCATTTGTATGATCAAACCATAGTCAATAACAAACAAGCTGTTTCTGAACTAATTACTAGCAATACTTGCATAAGAACTTCTCTAAATGCGACTTTGACTTAGAGAAAAAAGTGTTCTTCATTTTTATCCCCCCCCAAATGTTGATTTTACTGATTTCAGTTGGAGCAACTGTGTGATTCTAAGTTTTGACCATGAAAACTTAGCAGAAAAATAAAAAGGCAATTTTTTTCAGTTTTCAATTTTCAAATTGTGTGGCCACAATTTCTTTCAGTTTCATCTTCAAGGGGATCTCTTGCAAGTTGTGCTAGCGTTTTCATCACCGTACAGGTGAAGTATGTTAATGGATAATTTTTAAAACTCTGTAATGAATCGATACTGGTTAAGCCACTGTTTTTCTCAATAGTATCAAAGCTCATTCTTAAAGACAAGTCCATGGATAAGACCTTCTTATCCACGTTTGTTTTCTTTCTCTCCCTCTCCACTCCTCATATTCCTCTGTTCAGTCTTGGCTGCCACAGTGAGAAAGACAGAAAGCACAAGGACAGATTTTTCTGTAGTGTGGACTTTCGTTCTTACATAAACTCTTCGTGTTCCGTATCTGTAAGGAGTCATACTGATATGCATGCCCGCCTGAAATAGAAATTTCTAAACTAGATCTCCCCACAGCTTTGGGGGGTTATTTTAATGATTGTGTTAACACCATGCTCCTAATTAGCTGCTGAAAAGGAAGCAGAGGGGGCAAGACTGTTGCCCACACGGTTCAGAGTTACCAGGTATAATTATGCACTGAGCAGAGATTCAAATCAAGGAGAAATCAGCTTCTGGAAATAACCCTGCATGCACCCAGTGTATCTCCCGGCCTTTTTTCCCTTTGGCATTTCTGAGGCGTGGACCCAGTAGGTGACTATCAGGAAGTTGCTGTTGAGCTGTATTTAACCTCTGCAGAAGAGTGTTTCCCTACGTTGTTGGCCAAACATAAGAATTTTCTTTTTGGTTTTCACATGTGATTGGACCAAAATGATGTATTCTCACTGCCCCGTGTCTTAACAGAAAGAAACCTCAGATCATTTTGAAAATCCCCTTATTCCACTGGTGAAGAGATATGGCCTTACACAGCGATATAACTTGCTCTGTCACCCAGTCGTTTAGGGAAGGATAACCAGAGGAGCAGCGACACTTCACGTTCATTTGGGAAGGGAGGCATATTCATGGTTTAATGGCTCAGGGGCAAGACAGGGAGCAGAGTGTTGTGGTGTGTGGACATTAATGGAATTCAGTTTCCCTACTTGGGAACTGGAGATGAACAGACTTGTTATGTGGTTAGAACGTTTGGGTCAGGAACAGGTTCTTTTTGAAATTAGTATAGTCTTTAAGCAATTTGGAGAAAAGCGCCACTGGCCAATCATTTGAAATCAATTCGTGTGGTCAGCAGTGAACTCTAGTACTGAGGTGTATTAGGGATAGAGTGAGAGGTGGAGTTCAATGACTTTTTCAATGACTAGACTTATTTGACTCCAACTTAATTTTTAAAAAGACCTTTAGGGTACAACAGGAGCAGGGAGTGGGCTTTTCCAACATCCGCCACCAAGTACTGTCAGAGTATCCTGACAGTCCCCTTGAAACAGTGCTGCCAGAAGCCTATGCCTAAAATTTGCTTGGAATTCATCTCTTCCCTTTCTTTTTTATGATGCAGAACCGGAGGATAAAAAGATAAAGAATTGCATAGCCTGGCACGTGAATGCTTCCCCACTGCGTGCTGCTGTTGTGGGGAGGAAATAGCAGCCGCCAACCGCTGTTTTATTAATAATGAGGCATTCACATAAATTCCATGCAAAATTGATTTTTGACTGTTATATAAGAATCAAATACCGGGCTTTAAAAAGTAATTGAGAAATCTATTTGTAATTTACTTTGCCTATAAGAACCTGCTGTCCTGCCATAAACAATTTTACAGTATTTTCCCCCCTGTTAAATAGCTATTTTTACACATCTGTTTGGCCTCTCCCGCATGACATGCAGTGGAGAGGTGTAATGAATACAGGTTTGAAACAACATGTGGCCGCAATTTCTTTCAGTTTCATCTTCAAGGGGATCTCTAACAAGTTGTGCTATCATTTTCATCACTGTACAGGTGAAGTATGTTAATGGCTAATTATCTGACACTGGGTGTTGACTAATGAGTCATAAATATGCTTTCTGGCAGTAGGAAAGCATGATGGAATAGCTAAGCATGGGGGGAAGAAAACCCAACCCAAACCAAACCAACAAACCAAAACAATCTGTCTCTTGCTTGTCTATAAATGCCTTAAGAGCGGTGGTCAAATGGAATTGTCTCCTGTTACAAAGAGTTTTTCTGGAAACCTATTTAATATTCAGTAGTTTTGGACACACTAAAGTCAGCCAAAAAATGTTTAAAGTGTAATTGATTTATTTCTAGAGATGAAAATTAGAGGGACAAAAAATTAAGGAAGACAAGTAGCTTCAAGAAGGCAATGTTTTACATATCATGGCTTAATTTTCTGTGTGTATTTCTCAGAAGGAAACACATTCTTTTCTTTTTAAGGGGTTTTAAATCCCATATATATATTTTAAAATTTTATGTATGTATGTATGTATGTACTTGTTTTTATTTTAAATATACCTCAACAAAACAATAAAGAAGGGATTTAAAGAGTAGATTTAATAGAACAAGGCACCCAAATATTTTTTTAAAGATCCATTCTTTACAGTTTTATTGAGGTATACTTTACATAGCATAAAGTTTTTTTTTAATTTTTATTAAATCATAATTGTGTACATTGGTGCAATCATGGGGCACAATGTGCTGACTTCATATACAATCTGAAATATTTTGGTCGTACTGTTAAACATAACCTTCATGGTATTTTCTTAATCACTATATGAAGACATTGAT